>JAUMHI010000064.1:6359249-6381091 GCA_032359435.1 Enteromius unitaeniatus
TGAATGATTACATGATATAACTTTTTTAATACTGTATCCTAAATTGTGGATAATTAAGCTATATATCATATGCTGAAATACATTTTTGGAGTGTTAAAGATTAAAAGAAAAAATAACAAGAACTGTACAGAACTGAAAACGTGACCCTAAAACCATGATACAAACCGAACCGTGGGTTTTGTGAACCGTGCCACCCCTATTATGCACTGACTGCTGGAATCAAGTTTGATGTAATTTTTTTCAGTGATTTGTCCTACTGTATGTTTGCTTACAGTAAAGTGACCTCTTTCTCAACTCTTCTTGTTTTTGCAGTGGATGGAGCTTCGATTCAATACGCTGGCCAAGTGCCCGCATTGCAAAAAAATGTGAGTTGCCATCGTTTGTCATAATATTCATACGTCAAAAATGTGATGTCTGTGGCAATACTCCAGCAGTAATGTGTCGTTCTCAGGAGAAATGTCGTAAATTTCAGTGTGTGATGTGCGTTACTTGTTACAGAGGTCGGGCTTGAGTTTGTACTCACCAGTTTCTAGAAGTGAAAGTAAATAAACGCTGACGAGTTCAAGTTAGAGAAGCAGGCAATGTGATGCAAGTCTGCCAGTCACCTGAGACAGCGAGCGTATCATGCTGACATACTGAAACACGAGCCCTGCACGTTAGTGATGCTGCGAGGGAGAATTATGACAACAGATGTCGCAGAGCACATGAATGGAGCTGAGCCTCCCAAAGCAAAGCACAGATTTACACTTGAGTACAGAGCGCTGGAAGAGCCAGAGAAGGAGATACAAGCAGCAAAGGAATAGAAATTAAGCACCTTAAGCTATCTGATTTGAAGAATGAATGAATGTTTGAAGAAAGAATGTTTGAAAATCCCATCACATGAGAGGCATGTGAAGGGTCATGGTGAGACTTAATGGTCCTCAAACTGAAAAAAGAGCAGACCATGTGACTACAAGAGGGCTGTCAGCCAAGGTCTCTGCGCTGAAAAAGGGATCTTAAAAACCTGGTACACTGGGGGGGGGGGCAAACTGATTCAAAGAACGTAAAAACATTTATTATAAAGACTAAAATTGTACTTCAAATATTTTGGTATCTTTTTTACAACTCAATTTTTACACAAAAGCTAAATTATCTATAATATAAAAGCAGAAATTTCAGTTAAAATATAACTAAAAACGTTTAATTAGTTGAAGTTTAATTTTGTTTATTTAGCCTATTATAAATTAAGCCAGTTTCAAAGGAGCTTAAAGGGATAGTTCACGCATAAATGAAAATGATGTCATCAGTTATTCACCTTTAGGTTCTTCCAAACTGGTATGAGTTTCTTTTTTTTCTGTTGAACTCAAAAGAAGAGTTTTTGAAGAATGTAGGTAAACAAACAGTTGATGGTCCCCAATAAGTTCAACAGTATAGAAAAATACTATAGAAGTCAATGGGAACCATCAAATTATTTGTGTATGTGTGTGTTCAACAGAAGAAATACTGTACACTTACACAGAGTTGAAACAACTTGGGAATGAATAAATTATGATGAATTATATTTTTGGGGTGAACTATCCCTTTAATGGTTGTTGTGGTGTATTTTTAAAATATGCATCATATTTTCTTTTATGTACAAGAAAATATTCAGTCAGTGCAGCAATAGCCAGTATGTGTTCTGCACATCAACACTCTGATATTAAGCAAAAATGTTCCTTAATGTTTCTATGAGGAGTTTTGCTTTTTAGAAAACTGAACATAACAGGTTTAAACCTGAAACCATTATTTTAAGTTCCTTTTCAGGAACTCGAGCTGCGTCGACAAGACGCTATGGGAACGCCCTCAGCGTAACGGCTCTGAATCGTGTGTGAAATCAGCCAATGGCAGCGTGGAAGCTACTGCCATATGATAGTTCATTCAGGCTCTGGTGATGGAACAAGAAGTCGAAACTCTTTTGAGCAAGGAAGCCATCGACATGGTTCCTCCTCATGACATCGAGAGCAGGTTCTACAGCCGCTACTTCATAGTTCCCAAAAAGGATGGAGGGCTGAGGCCCATCTTAGATCTCAGAGTATTGAACCGCTCAGTCATGAAACTGAAGTTCAGGATGCTTACAGTGAAGCAAGTTGTAGCAGGAATTCGGTCCGAGGACTGGTTCATCACAATAGATCTATAAGATACGTACTTTCATGTATCGATCCATCTGACACACAGGAAGTTTCTGAGGTTTGCTTTCAGGGGCAAAGCATACCAATATCGAGTTCTACCCTTCGGCCTTGCACTCTCACCCCGTACGTTTCCGAAATGTGTTGATGCAGCTCTGGCTCCATTGCGACTACAGGGCATCCGAATATTCAATTATATCGACGACTTGCTAATACTAGCACAATCGCCGGAAGAAGCAAGCAGACATCGAGATATCGTCCTCGCTTGCATAAAACATTTAGGGTTGAGACTGAACGCCAAGAAAAGTGTACTTTCTCCAGCTCAGAGAACCACTTATCTAGGCGTGGTGTGGGACTCGACCACGATGCGGGCTCATATGACACCTGGTAGAGTAGAATCGATCCTCACCGCTGTCGGAAGAGTAAAAGAAGGCCGATCACTCACTGTCAAGCAGTTTTAAAAGCTATTGGCAGCTGCGTCCAATGTCATACCTATTGGCCTGCTGTACAAACAAAGGCATATCCCTGCAGGGAAATCCCCTTCGCATAATCAGTGTGTGTCACGCCGAGCTGTACGTGCCTTAGATATGTGGAGGAAACCTTCGTTCCTAAATCAGGGCCCAGTGCTGGGAGATCCCGGTCGCCGCAGAATGCTAATGACGGATGCATACCTCACTGGTTGGGGAGCGATAACGAGTGGTGGCTCAGCCTGGGGTCTGTGGAGAGGTCGCCATCTAGATTGGCATATCAACTGGCTAGAGATGTTAGCAGTTTTCCGAACACTCAAATACTTCTTCACAGACGTGGAGCAGATTTGGAGAAAATACCACAGGGCAGAGGTGGACCTCTTCGCAACTCGAGAGAACTGCTAGTTGCACCGTTCTGGCCAGGCTGAGTGTGGTTCTCGGACCTTATAGATCTCCTAGACAGCCCATCATGGGTCATTCCCATCAGGAAGGATCTTCTCTCTCAAGCAGGGGGCACAAGTTGTGAAGTCTGAGAGTGGGGCGCAACTCATAGCCACGGGTCTCTCAATTCCATCCAGCTCCATCTATGAGAAAGCTGTATGGCCTAAAATGGAAATTATTCACTTCATGGTGTAAAGAACGCTAGCAAGATCCAGTTAACTGCCCAGTTGGTACAATTCTAGAATTCTTGCAAGCTAGGTTCGAGCCACCATTTGAGCCCATAGAGGAGATTTTAGATCGTTTGCTAACGAAAAAGACCACACTTTTGCTAGCATTGTGTTCTCTGAGGTGAGTAGGTGACCTCCAGGCCCTTTCAGTGGCCCCTACACACCTCAACTTTGCGCCTGGCATGGCCAAAGCCTTCCTGTACCTGCCGAGGCTAGGCACACACGACACGCGGTGTGGCGGCCTCGAAGGCCCTGCTATCAGGGGTCTCCATGGCCGATATCTGAGATGCTGCTGGGTGGTCTACACCCCACACATTTGTCCGATTCTATGGACTGGATCTTCAATCTACTACAAGCTCTTCTGTTCTCTCGCTCTAGCTGTGCACAAACATACACTAGGCAGGGATTTAAAAGTTTGGAGGTGTGGGCATCTTGTTTCCATAGCGTCTCGTCGAAGCAGCACGAGTTCCTGAAAAGGAACGTCTCAGGTTAGGCATATAACCTTGTTCCTTGAAGGAATGAGACGCTGCATCTCGAAACCACACTTTTTGGCATCCCCTGCCAGCGCTCCGCTTCATGACAGGAGCTAGTGGGCCGGCCGCATTTCACATGCTTATATGCTTCCTGGCCGATGACGTCACCCGTCGTTAACGTCCCAACTCATCATTGGCTGATTTCACACATGATTCAGTCTCGTCGACGCAGCATCTCTTTCCTTAAAGGAACAAGGTTATATGCATAACCTGAGACGTTCTCTTTAAATAAATGCCATGGTCACATAATTTTTTCAATGTATAGTAGTTTTTTACTTTTTTTTTAAAGATAATCTTAAGATCAAATTTAGAATGGTTTCTGTGCAACATTTTATAAACGAGCCCCTCGGTCAAGTTTGGATATTTGTTTTTCTGTGTAGTAGCCATTAAACTCCATTTTCCAAACTACTTTTGACTAATTCATGCTATAAAAACATTATGCCTCTGTCCTGAGACTGAAGCAGCCCGTTAAAACCACTGAATTAGGTGTGTGGTCATTTTAAAGGTCTGTGGTCTGTTTAAAGCAGCACTGTGACTAAGCACATGTTCTATCTTTGTCTTCAGATCATCGGTAGGTAGTGCTCTACCCAGAAGACGCTGCTGTGCCTACATTACAGTAGGAATGATCTGCATTTTCATCGGTATCGGTTTAACGGTAAGCATTGTTTAGTATGATTCACAGTCATTTTGTTGTATTCTCTTTGTCTAAAATCTTGGAAAAAGTAAGGTTTTTTTCTATAAAGAAATACAAATACATGTTTGAACTTTCTATTCAAAATAGAAAATGTAAAAATAAAATGCATCATAATTTCCACATAAATATTAAGCAGCACAACAGTTTTCAACATTGATACTGTAAGTAGCGAAGCAGTTTATTAAAGTGATTTCTAAAGGATCAAGTGACAACGAAGCCTGGAGTTATCAAAAATAAAGGAATAAATAACATTTTAAAATAGATAAAAATTAGAAATGTTATGTTATATAAATATATGCAGTCAAATGATTAATCACATCCAAAATAAAAGTTTCTGTTTACGTTATGTGTGTTCTGTGTATATTTATTATCTATAAATAGAGACACACACATACAGCATAAATGTTGAAAATAATTACATGTATTTACGTGTATATATTTATAGTCATATAAATGATATATATAAATATATTAAATATAAAAACATAGTTTTTTTTCTTCAATATGTACATGCATCTTCATGTATTATATATATGTATATATGCAGGTGCATAATAAATATACACAGTATAAACATAAATTATGTAAACAAAAACTTATCTCCTATACAATTAATAACGATTAGTCTTTTGACAGTATATTTATGTGTGTACTGTATGTATATTTATTTGTGAATATATTATATATATATATTTAAATGTCACCAAGGCAGTGTAAACTTTTTTTCGATTACAGGTTTTTTATATACACATTTATATAAAGTATATATATATATATATATATATATATATATATATACAGTGGGTACAGAAATTATTCAGACCCCCTTAAATTTTTCACTCTTTGTTATATTGCAGCCATTTGCTAAAATTCTTTTCAGGGCTCTGGCTGGACCATTCAAGAACAGTCACAAAGTTGTTGTGAAGCCAACAACTTTATAAAGAAAGTTACTTTAGCTGTGTGTTTAGGGTCATTGTCTTGTTGGAAGGTAAACCTTCGGCCCAGTCCCGAGGGTTCTTTCCCTCGATTGCAACCAGTCGTCCTGTCCCTGCAGCTGAAAAACACCCCCACAGCGTGATGCTGTCACCACCATGCTTCACTGTTGGGACTGTATTGGACAGGTGATGAGCAGTGCTTGGTTTTCTGCACACATAACGCTTAGAATGAAGGCCAAAAAGTTCTCTCTTGGTCTCATCAGACAAGAGAATCTTATTTCTCACCATCTTGGAGACCTTCAGGTGTTTTTTTTTAACAAACTCCATGCGGGCTTTCATGTGTCTTGCACTGAGGACTGGCTTCTGTCGGGCCACTCTGCCATAAAGCCCCAACTGGTGGAGGGCTGCAGTGATGGTTGACTTTCTACAACTTTCTCCCATCTCCCAACTGCATCTCTGGAGCTCAGTCACAGTGATCTTTGGGTTCTTCTTTACCTCTCTCACCAAGGCTCTTCTCCCCCGATAGCTCAGTTTGGCCTGACAGCCAGCTCTAGGAAGGGTTCTGGTTGTCCCAGACGTCTTCCATTTAAGGATTATGGAGGTCACTGTGCTCTTAGGAACCTTAAGTGCAGCAGAAATGTTTTTGTAACCTTGGCTCTTCAGGCAGTTCCTTTTTACCTCATGATTCTCATTTGCTCTGACATGCGTTGTGAGCTGTAAAGTCTTATATAGACAGGTTTGTGGCTTTCCTAATCAAGTCCATTCAGCCATCTCAAGGATGATCAGAAGAAATGGACTGCACCTGAGTTATATGAGCGTCACAGCAACGTGATACTTCAGTTTTTCTTTTTTAATAAATCTGCAAAAATGTCAACAATTCTGTGTTTTTCTGTCAATATGGGGTGCTGTGTGTACATTAATGAGTAAAGGAAATTTAAAGAACTTAAACGATTAAGATTAAATTAAAAGAACTTAAAGGATTAAGTAATTACTGATTAAATTAGCAAATGGCAGCAATATAACAAAGAGTGAAAAATCTGAAGGGGGTCTGAATGCTTTCCGTGCCCACTGTATGTGTGTATATATATGTATATGTATGTTATATAGGCGTAGAAAAGTATTTTAATCAATGTATGAAAATATACACATTTTTTTATATTCAAATATATTTTTTAATACCTACATTTATTAAGTAGAGCAAATTCAGATAATCTAACATCTATTTTTTAATATTTTGCATATTTTTCATTTTAACTTTTAGCTTTTTCATCCATATTTTAATGTAACACAAATTATACAGAAATAAATAGATGATGGAAAAAATGGAAACATAAAACATACAAGGAGATAAAAATTATGCAATATATTATGCAGTTGTTTTACAGAGTCTGAGAATATAAATTATTTATTCATCTGTCCTTGTACCTGTCATGTAATGACCCCCTATGATTTTGTTTCTCATAGTGTATTCTGATGGGAAGTTCTCCACAGGAATATCATTACATGGCAGAATGGATAAAAACAAACCTACCTGGAAACACTTAGTAATTTAATTACACTGTCCTGGATACACAGTGGAAAACATGAAGTCACAGTTTCCTTTAGTAACAGATTTATTTCAGTCACACTTTTTGATTTAAACCATATATTATGTTGCAATTCCTAAATAAATTGCACACCAACTAACGAGTAACACTCAAATTAGAACTTGGCAGGTGTTCATTTTGGACTCTGGATATGAGCTAAAAACTGTGTCCGTTAGCTCATCACATCCCTTTGTGTTTCTCTTAGGTTGGCACTCAAGACTTCGCCAGGCGTTACCATGCTACTTACGTGTCCTGGGCCTTCGCGTATCTCCTGGGCCTCATCTGTCTGGTACGGGCCTGCTACTGGGGTGTGATTAAAGTCAGCTATCCAGAAAACACTTTTGCGTAGACATCCATCCTTCAAGTCCTTAGTGTTTGATTTCTCTTGATTTGAACAGGTTAACTGTTAAGAATCCAGGGGTGTAGGTACCGGCAAATGTTTCAGATTGAGTCATTGATTAGCTCTGATGTAACTGATTTGAACCTGCAATACGATGGCTTAAAGTGAAATCGGTGATTCAAAAACTAGAAAAATAATACAAATAATCCATTTGTGGTACACTTCTTGGATTTGTCGTGGTGGGTGGATATCGAACATATTTTACGTACTGCATTTTGTTACCAACTTGACCAAAAGAGATGATCTTTTATGAACAATTTGCCCATTGCACTACAATTTTATGCAATTCTTCTGTTGTGTTGCTGCTAGTTACTCCAGCCGTTTTGAGCTGAGAGATGTTATGTGTTCAGAGAGCCTGCCAGCACCCACGGTGGCACTATCTGTCATGTTCAGATATATTTAACTCTTCTTAAAATCCTGTGCCAACATTTTTTTTTTGTTGTTGTTATTCAATGTACGTTAGGGGATCTCCCTTTGATGAAATTTAACAGTATTTCCAATCCCATTTAGGCCGCTCGAATTCACTGTGAGCAATAATCATGCTTTTTTTTTTTGTGGCTTTAAAAGAAAAACTGCATGAGCACAGTCACATGGAGCTCTAAAACAAAACTCTTGAGTTCAATGCAACTTAAGCTCACTCGACAGTTTATGTGCCATAATATTGATTAATTTGCACAAAAATTATTTTGACAGTACGAACAAAAAAAAGGCACTGATGCAATGGAAGTGAATGGGACCAATTCATAAAGATTAAAATACTCTGTCGTTCAATAGTATAACAGCAACACATTTAAGCAGCAAGATTTTATATGTGAAAAACGTTCAGCTTACAAAGGCTGAATTTATTTAATCAGACATACAGTAATATTATAAAATCATGTCAATCAACTATGTTCTTTTTTAATATATTTAAAAATGTATTTATTCCTGTGATGTCAAAGTTGAAGTTGAATTCTTCAGTGATCCCTCAGAAGTCATTATAATGTGCTGATTTGAAAACAGTTGTGCTGCTTAATATTTTTGTGGAAAATGTGATGCATTTTATTATCATATTTCTCTTATGTATAGGAAATGTAAAACTTTCATTTGAAACAGAATTCAGTTCATCTTTAACATGTCTTTGCTGAATAACAGCATTAATGTATTTGTATTAAATAATAAATGAATATAACAAAAGAAACAACTTAAAAAGTAACTGTTGTACAGAAGAAGCTTCACATTTCTACTTTTAAATCCTCCAAAATTGGCCCCAGTCACTTCCATTCTAAGAAACTCACCTTGATTTTCTCTGAAAACTGTTTAAAGGAAACGACTTGAAAATATGTATATTTTCTGACCGCAAATCCTTGACCTTAACTTGTATTGAACCTGAAATATTCCTTTAATTTATCTCACTGATTAGACACTTGGTGAATGGAAAATGTGCATGATTTTAATTGGATTCTTTTGTACTCAGAAACAGTGTTTCGTTAGTCCGGGCACAGTGGAAGTGTTACGCCATGTGTCTAGTGCTCTTTCCTGTGTGTAGAATGTAAACGCCCCACTGCTATCGCCTAATTCCACAGCTCACCACAACCTTGCTAGTATTGCTGTAGCTTACATTTACAGTAGTTCAATATTTTGTCAAGACAAATGGAGATAACTATACTATCTAAACTTGTTCTGAATGTGACAAGCCAGTGAAGACCTTGTACATAGGATACTGAGCACACAAAGTCTGTAGTTCAAGTTGGAATGTGGCTTGGGTCTTTTTAAAACAATAATTTCTCAATAAAATGCTAAAATATTCCCTGTCCTTTAATGGTGTGATGCTTCTCGACGGCTTAACTTGAAATGTCATCTATTTTTGACGTATAATCTCAAATATGATATTTTGCATTGCACAAAAGCCTCCTGATTTCCTTTCATTCAGCACAATGTGTCATTTGGACGATTTGCTTTGTAACAAGTGGCATCATGAATGTTTTTGGTATATTTTTGTCTCTTTTAATTAAGGCTTGTTAATGAAAGATTCAGGAATGATTTGTGTGTCTGTTTAATGCAAACACACGACATAATTCAGGAAGAAGCCAACACCAATTGGTCTTTCAAAGGTCAGGTGGTCATTAGAGTTCACACGGTCACCTATAGCAGGGGACAATGTTGTTGTTACTCACATACACTGATTAGCCCTCTTGCTTACGGTGAATCCTGTCTTGCCAAAAAATAAATAATTCTAAAAAATACAGTTGTGGTGAAAGGTTTCTCTCAGAATGTGCAAAATGTTAATTTATTTTGCCAAAAGGATGTTTTGTATTTATTTTGTACTGTGCTAAATGAGATATTTTACCAAAAAAAAATTATAAGGTATATTATTTATAATTTTCTGTTCTTCAGAAAATCCTCCTGATCCTATGAATCCTTTGGTTTTCCAGCAGTGACTATGATTGAGAGATCCATCTTTTCACACTGATAACAATACAGCTATTGCAAAAAGAAACATGTTGCATTTGGAGCTTTTGGAATTTGAAGGATGAAGTATACTTATTTTATCTTCTGCAGCTTAACAAAGGTAGTGCTAAATGAAAAACAAAAAAGCTACTTAAACAAAAACAAAAAAAGAGAAGAAGACTTCATCTTGTTTCCTTCTGGAGCTACCAGCAAACGTTTGAATCTTTTGTAATGGCTGCATATCTATATTTATACAGTTATATGTGTGTGTGTGTGTGTGTGTGTGTGTGTGTGTGGATATTGTTCAAACATGGACTATAAATAAGAGGTAATACATAGGCCAAACTCTTTTGGGTATGACCAAAGAACATAGCTGTAACTGTGCAACAAATAGTTGAGCTTCAGTAAATGGTAAGTAGCTATAAAGAAACAGCAAACCCAACTTGTCCCAACACACTGTCAGGAGGATGGGTTTAATTGCTGAAATGTCAGCTGGAGAATTGTAAACGTTAGTTATGTCTTCACATATAAAACTTTCAACTCCCATCGTTATGTTTACTATAAACTTAAAGAAATGAAGAGTCTAAAATTGTGGTATCCATAAAATTGGACCACATTTTTAGAAAACTAGTTCAGTTAATTCATGCCAACATATATTTATTTGTCTTTCCTTCCATCCACTGGATGGCAGTGTTGATTCTTGAGCGATGCACGTGGCCCTCGTGACTCATCTGGTTCTGGGAAATAGTCTGGCACAATCAGTCCTGACCAAGAAGAGCTTTCATCTTCAAACTCCATATGATTTCATGTAGAAAAATCCTAAGAGAGAGTCAATGAAAATAAGCCAGCACATCCACTTAGAAATTTTATTAACCACTTGTTACTACCTCCACTTGGCAAAACTTAAGACGAAAATTGGTTGGTCACATTATTTTCATGTTATTCTGAGCTGACAAACTACATGAAATACAAGAACAGAAGTATATCTTCTCAAAGAAATGGTCATGTCAGGAACGATGTGCTGCTACGTGAGGAGACACAGACCTGTGCTACAGACAGACTGACAGCACTCCACACTGTACTGTCACGGCACAGATGATCACACATCTTACACGTCTCAGATGGGATTGGAGTGCTACCACTGGAGAACAAAGATCTCATTGATTAATTTGATATCCTCTACAGTTTACACTACTCCTATAGAGCTAAGAATGTAACAACATTGAAAGCAAGTGCTAGTCACTATGACTATACAGTAATTATGAACACAGCGTGTTCCTGATGACAGGGATACAGATGTCATTCCAGGCTCATATTGCCTGCTGCTATCTAACAGGAGTAGACAGATTCTAGTTATTGTTGAGGACCCACCAAGATGCTGTGGAAAGAAACAGATTTTAATAAATAAATGTTATTTAGATAAATATTATACAATTGATTATATACATTAAGTAAAAGAGTATTTTCAAAGAGTGCATTGTACCTGGAACCAGCATAGTTGTCATGATTTCTGGCGTCTCTAAGAAATCCACATTGCCTCTCTGGAAGGTTTTGCTGTAATTGGTCTGCAGATGACTGTAAATAGAAAACAAATAGGCTTTTGTCCAGTTATTGCAATTCCTTGATTGTAATATGGAATCTTTGGGACTGTATTAATACTAAAGCTTGAATGGGTGAAAACATACTTCTTCCACACGTTGCTTTGCTCCCAGAACTCATACAGAATGAAGCGGGACTCGTTGGCAAGCCGCTGAACTGCAATGCTGACGAAAGATAAGAGGCAGTGCATGATTACAATCAAACTGGTTCTTTAGTTTGTAATGACTAGAAAGTTTAAAGCTCTAATTTTGTGTGTTGTTCCAGCCTGATCTCCCGGCAATTCTTACATAATGTACAAGGGTGCTAATTCGTACAAATTCGACCTTACTCGTATGAATTCATTCGTATCTTACGATTTGTACGAATGACCTACACCTAACCCCACCCCTACACCTACCCGTCACTGGGGTTTAGAGAAATTGTACAAATCGTAGGAATTGAAAAGAAACGGGGGAGGTTCTTCAGATGTTAAATGTTCTTTTTGAAACCATTTAGACACAAAATGTTCTTCTACGGCATTGTGAAGCACCTTTATTTGTGAAGCGTTTCGGAAAATTGTAATTTGTAATCAAATAAAATATACTTTATGTAATTTCTAATTAAACAAGCCTGTCATGTATTTAAATATATGTTGTAATTATACATGAACTTGTAATTTAAATTACTTTGATTAATACACAACATGTAATAAAAACCAACAAAAATTTATAAAACCATAATTTAAAGTCATTTAAAAATTAGTTTTAAACGTGAGTAAATGATGACAGAACTTTCCTTTTGGTATAGCTATTCCTTTAAGTACACTTTAATGGCTTTTATTTATAGCAAGTGTACACTTAATACAATTGAGGACACTTGTTTGTCACAAATGTTATGATACCAAATTTTATATATAGGGAAAAGTGTCAGTAGTAAATGAATATTTTTTGGGTGAACCATTCCTTTCATTAACAAATAACATGAATATTGGTAAGCCCCCAAATCCTTCAATGTTCTTCTGCAACAGGTTGTCAGTGAGTCATCTGAGCTGAAGAGCTTGAAGCAAGTCAATTATTTAATAATCCAAAACAAAATTCTTCATCCAAGCCATTCCCAGTATGATTAATTAGCCAATTAGCGAACAGCTCATAATTAAAGCAAACAAATGGACTACCTTTATTAGAAAATGTCCCAGAGTAATCAACCGATACCTAATGTGATCACTGACATTTTTGTGATGTCTGGAGTTAAAAGTCAAACCTGGACTGAGGGCTCGTAAACACACGGCCACATGCTCACAGCACGAAGCAGCTTGCTGACGTTACACAGGCTCTGCCACGTGAGCGACTGGATGTCTTATCTTACATATTTCTTGATATAATTAGATTCAAACAGTAACGCCAGGTATTTCTTAGACACCATTCAAGCAGAATACAACTGCCTCCAGCTGTGAAATGAAACGTCTAATTCAAACAGATGGATGTGAATACTGATCGCTTGGAGGACTGGCCTAGACTGACCCCTCACAAACAAGCTGTATGCAAATGCATCAGACAGTCACCCAGATGCCATGGCGGTGTGAACTCACTGAAGGCAGCCGGTCTGGGAGCTGGCACAGTCGATGTACTGCCGGAGAGCCAGACGAAACTCCTCCACTTCCTCCTCCAGCACTGAGAGCTGCCTCTGCACGATCAGGATGTGCTGGGAGCGAGGTCACAGAAGAGAAAACATGATTCATATAGCGTTCCAGCCACGGGTGCAGTACTTGAATACTCACATGTCGTTGCAAACCTGTAGCACCTTTGTTCATCTTTGGGACACAAATTAAGATTTTTGATAAAATCCGAGAGCTCTCTGCATAGTCAGCAACAGAACTGAAACATTCAAGGCCCAGAAAGGTAGTAAGGACATTGTTAAAATAGTCCATAGAACTGTTAGTATGCGTAGAATTCTGGCATGGAAGGGAAATTAAATTGAATAAAGTTGTTATTTTAGTTTTCTTTGTGCACGAAAAAAGTATTCTCATAGTTTCATAGCATTATACTAAAATGTCAAATGGACTATTTTAACGATGTCTTTGCTACTTTTCTGGGCCTTGAATGTGTCAGTTGCATTGCTGTCTATGCAGGGTGCATTGTCATCCAAAATGTTTTGATTTGTGTTCTAGAGAAGAACAAAGGTGTTATAGGTTTAAAACGGCATGAGAATTAAATACAGACACATTTTTTGAGTGAACTAACACTTTAAAGATCTTGTTCCAACAATACGTCTGTTTAAATATTCCCTATTAAAGATAGAGGAAAAAAATATTTACAAGCTAAATATCAAAAAGACAAGGTTTGAGGGTTGAGAGCCACTGTAAAATCTCTAACATTTAGTTGATTCAGTTTTCTATTTGAATTTCTATTTAAATAGTAAAATTTCACCATTATTACTCCAGTTTCAACATCACAGAAATCATTCTAATATGCTGATTTGATGCTCAAGAAACAATTTGGTAGCACTTTATTTTACAGTCCTCTTCCCCATGTACTATGTTCTTATTACAATAACTAGTGCTTACTCCGAACCTACCCCTAAACCCTACCTCATGTAGTTACCTTATATTACCAGTATTTTCATAGGTGGGTATGCTGTAAGTATACTATAAGTACATGCAAGTACATGCACTGTAAAAAAAAATATAATATATTTATTTAGATTATTATATTTATAATTTTACATGATAGTTTTATGAATATACAAAAGAACATCATTAATTTAATAATAATAACTTTGAACTAATTTATTTAAGAAAAAAAACTGTTATGTGTATTTGTGTGTGTAATAAAATATTTTTTATGCAAAAAAAAAAGATGCATTAATTATACAGGGATTTTTTGAGTCATATTTAAGGTGTCAGCACTGAATCCAAGTAAGCTTGATGAGGTTGGATTAAAACATGACTAAAACATAAAATTTCCACCTATGGTGACTCAAACCAGTGTGAAAATAAAGAGAAACACCTCAGGTCTCGAGCGTCAGGCAAAGTCATGAAGACGCACGTCAAAATAGCTACTTTTTTAAAAATAAAACAGGCTGTTGACAGGTGAAGGTGGGCTGAAGAGAACAGGAACTGAGAGTTTGTACCCTGCGGGACATAGTGACCTCTCCACAGGCCCTATGCTATTGCCATTTCCCATCTTTCACAAAATCTCTACAAATACACACAGATGAAACCACATTTCACTTCAGTGCTGTTTTTGCATAATGCATCCTAAACTATTATGGATTTTGTAAAAAAAAAATTGTTTAATGCAGTCTGCAACTCAGTTCTAAGTGAACGAAAACATTCTGCAAAAGCTTTCAATCTGTTATTGTCTCTCAAAAGGAAGAGTCGACTGAATCATTGAAATGAGTCGATTTTAAAACGAGTCCTAAGCCATTTTATGTTGACCTCAAAATGAAACATTAACATATTGCTCACCCACATGTTGGTCTACACCAGGGGTAGGCAACGTCAGTCCTGGAGTGCCAATGTCCTGCAGAGTTTCACTCCAACCCTAATCAAACACACCTGAACAAGGTCTTCAAGGCTACAGGCAGGTGAGGGTTTTTTTCCGGGTTGGAGCTAAACTCTGCAGGACGTTGCCTACCCCTGGTCTACACTGTTGGTCTCAATAAAAATGCTAATTCATTCTTTGCCACAAGGTGCCGCTTTTGGAGAGTTAAAAGCTCACCACTTTAAATGAAATAAACCAATCACTAGAGGGGTTTGTAAAATGACTCACTGAACGAATCGTTTGGGAGTCATTGAACAAATAAGGTAAAAATAATTGCATATAAGAAAACAAAAGCACTTTAAGCCATGCTTATCAACCTGTTGTTTGTGGCGCCGAAAAACCAAAACATGAACATTTCAATTCATCAGCTACAAATAAATGTAATGTCAAGTAGAAAGACTGTCCTTTAGAAGTATCCTCAAATCAAGGAGATCTGATTTTAACATAATCAGTCCTATTAACATAAATCACAGCTGAAGTAAGACTTGAATGCTAAATGAACACAAACAAAGCGATGAAATGATACAAATGCATTAGGATGCTGAAATTATTATTCAATGCATACAGCTTGTGCTCGTGAATGTCACGGTCTGTTTAGAAAACCGTCAATTGACAAACTGATGAGAGACTATTTAATTTCAGCCATGAAATAGAGTTTCATAGCCCATGGAGAGATAAATGCTTCCTTATTTAGATGTATGAGAATGTGATACACACAAACGCCATAAATCAGACTTGCAATATCACTCATAATAGAGATCACACATTTGTTTGTGCAAAGGACGTTAGCAAAAAAGCTTTTTGAAATTGGATGGGAGTCTTATTTGAAAAAGAAACTACTCATTTGTGTGTAAATGTATGCTTCAGGATGGCCAATATGATGTTGTATTGTGCCTCTGTCTGAAATCATGCATTACTGTGTTTATAGGCAGTCTCCACAGGGGTCTGGAAACCACTCTTCTCCTTGTCGTTCTCAAGCACAGAGGCACAGACACACAAGCCACCTATTTAAAGTCTGTCAACAGCATCTTGTGAGCCTCAGAGAAAAACTCTCTCAAAGTACTGTGCAAAAGACACAGAGCAAAATGAGAGGAAGAGTGACAGACAGAAATCAAAAAGAATAACTTGGAACTAGTTTTTCGATCCTGCTGTTTCCTAGACGACAGGCGTCTGTGGTCTCTGTGAATGATTTTCTGAGAATACGGTGACATACAGGGTGACCATAAATGACTTACTGATTTGGTGGAGCTTTCCAACACCTCTTCTTCTACCGGCTCCAATCGCAGTTCCTATGAAAGAAACACAACCATGTTTACCACATTTCACATCTCTGAATCTCATGGCAACAAACATAAAAATAAAATATAAAAAATAATATTTTGTATCAAAAAAATAAATAAATAAATAAATAAACCTGTTTTTTAGAAGTAAGTGTATTTTACCTTAAAAGTATATTACTGTAATGCAATATTTTTGCAATAAGTGATGCTTCTCATTGTCAATAAAATAATGCATCTGGGCATTTATATACAGCATGTGGGTCAAAGACGTTAAGATGTCCGCACTAAAAGAAATTCATGAACGTGATTTTATGTCCATAGAAAGCACAAATGCAAGTAAAATTAAATTTGGTTGAAATTATGTTACATTGCCGTTCAGTGTAACACAATAGTTAGGTAAAAATGTAAAAAATCTGACTTGTATATATTAACATATATAAAAGAATCTTATTCTTTTATAAAAAATTGTATTGTGTTTTAAATGAAAATCTTACTGACAAATGAACAAAATCTTTGATAGTGGCAAATTAAAAAAAATGTAAAATTACAACTAATTAGTATTTGGGGTGAAAGTAATTCATCTATTAATGAGCCATACATTGATTTTTGTTGTAAATATACCTGACAAGATTGTTACATTGAATGACATTTTAGTGTGATTACCCAATTTTTTAAACAAGTATAAATTAAAGAACGTAGAATAAATACAACCAATTATTTTTTTCAGTAACGCTCAAGTGAACACAGAGACAGACAGAAAGCATTATAATGAGAAAGATAGAAATCATTTGTGTAGCCTGTTGCCTTTTTCTCGAGACGGTCGATCAGCTTTTGCAGTCTGTTGATCTGAGTTATCCATTGATTGTCCTCTTCATACAGACCTGCAGAAATACACATTTCAGCAAACAAATGCATCTCTCAGTTGTTCTTTTGCCTTACAGCTGTAGGAGGCACTTGCTCTTACAGAATATAATTGAAATGGATTCAAATTGTATTGGGAGTATTATTTTGGCAGCATGTTTTATGAGACTCTCTGAAGGATTGTTTAATAATTAGAAAATTTCATCAAATGTTCTATCAGCAACGAGCAGACCTAATGCTGTCACCTTCACTGTCTCCCTGTTTCTCCAGAGTCTCGTAGTCATTTCTCACAATCCCTCCTACCTAAACCTCTGTTCAGATCTGCGGTCACCTGAATGCCCACTGGGTGCCCTTTTCTTCCTCCAGTGCCCTGAGGCTTAGAATAATCACCTGAATTGACAAGGTTCAGAAGTGGGTTGTTCGGAGACAAGCTGTTATTCCTTTGAAGTCTTCGATTAGATCTCCTTCCTGACCACTGAATGGGCAGGACCTCTGGCTTCACAGGCCCCTGTCTGCGATTGAGACAGCACACACAAACACACAATGCAGATGCTCAGGAATGAGAGAATTTTTAATATCATATGCTCATCTCATTATTAGCTTCTGATTATTCTGCCAAAGGAATAGGAGGTCTAAAAAATACATTAAATTTAACACCCTTCATAAAGAATCATTTGCAGAATAGAATTTATATAGCGCTGCTTTATACAGTGAATTGGTTTAAAGCAATCAGCTTTACAGTATTAAACATGAAAAAACAGTGTCAGCTCTTCTTGTTTTTACTTTACTGACCTTGACAGACTGAATAAAAGCAATGAACCTGAAAAGATTTCTATGGTTGCCACGAACCAATGGGATTTCACATCTGAAACAAACTTTTCGGGAAAATTCACTTTGCCAAGCTGTTTCGAACTCCCGAAACAAACTTCTTTTGCGCCTGATTTTGTTTGAAATGACATCCCAGCAGTACCATTTATTGATTTGGCTTCTAGTAAATCAAGGCCTTTGAACTAAAACAGCAGGTTCTCAATAAAGAATCCTTCTGAAGAGTGAAAATCCTGGACTTTACGTTTTGGTTTGCTTCTTGCTTAACATCACACAAACCTTTCAGCTAAACTATGATTTGTTGAGTGTTTCTCTACAGTAATTTCCAGAAATGTGAACTTAATCTTAAAATAAAGGTTCCTAAATTACATAGATATTTTAACATCCATGGAAACTTTTGCACAAAAAGGTTTTCATAAAGTTCTTCAGACTGTAAGATGTTCTTCACACTAAGAAAAAAGGGATATAAAAAAAACCAGTCACTGAAAAGTCCTTTGGGGAATCAAAAGTGTTTTTTCTATGCCATCACTGCAGAAAACCCTACATGTAGCTACTTTATTCCTGAACTGACAGTGAGTTCAGGAAAAAAGAACAAATGGACTCAAATGGACAGGACATTGGCGATATTGGTGGACCAAGTGAGTGGAGTGAGAAAAAAGTCTAGGATAAAAGAGGTTGACATTTGTCCATCCAAAACTAGCTGGAGAACATCAATAAAGATTATGTAGTCTTACCTCTAAAGTCTGCCCCTCCAAATATAGTTCAGGTACCATAATAACTGTAAGTCTATAGGTTCATTTCATGGTGCATAATAGCACCTTACTTCAGCAAGCTGGATAATTTGAAGTATCATTCTTGTCCATAGTATAACCAGTGTTAATGAGTACCAAACCTAAATGTATTAGTATTATGGGTTTCCTGAAATCCTTAATATAAGAAATAATAGCAGTGATTCTTGCCTTTAAATGTGTTGTATTCTTACATTATAGGGCTTTTCATTGTAGGAAAAAGCTAAAATGCATATGCTAATATAATTCATATGTTGCATCTAATTGAATTGCATTAACACAGTCTATCTATTCACATGCAAATGATGCTTCAACATTTCCATCCAGCATCAAAACACAGTTCCTAAACATCACAACTACACTGATGCCTTTTTGATTGCTCAAGACCTTTCTGCCCTGCTCTTCATGCTTCCAATTAAAATGTAGAAAATAAGTCAGCAAGTTTCTTACATGTTGTCAGACTCTTCCAAATCAAGGAAGGGTTTCTAGTCTGTTTTTGCCATTAGTAATTTCAATGTTGGATATGAGAGTGATGGTTGTGGTTTATGTTTGTTTTTGGACAACTTGATTCTGATTGATCAATGACATGGAGAACTATACAAATGTTTTTTTTATAACAATAAATTCATGATTATCCATGGCAACTTTGTTCAATGCCAATTTTGACATTTCTCATATATGTTTACATTCTCACTCAAATTCAAACTCTTACCCCTGCAATTGTAGCATTTTGTGACTTCTATTTAACATAAATTGGTAATATGGTAAGCATAACTTTATATGCAGTGAAAGAGTGCCAAGTTGAAGCAAGAAAACATTGCAGATGATTAAAAATAGATTAATATTATGATATTATTAATAGGTTTTCTTTGCAGAAGCTTTAAGATAATCCAGAAGTGATGCATTAATATTTTAAAACATTTATTATTATTCATATTTAATAATAATATACTTAAATATAAATCTACAATTAAAACGTTTAATTAGTAATGTATAATTGAAAGAAATTATATTGAATGAAGGAATGAATGAATTAATTAATAATTCAGCATTTTCATCAGACTTCTACAAAAATAAAGCCAGACATTAAAAAAGGCAACCTATTCTTTGCAATTAAAGTGAATTTACTGAATCTAATAAGATTTAATAAAGAACGTGATAGGAGCCTGATAAAAATGCTCATTTAAGAGGAAAAAAAGACATACTCGTTTTTGCATCTGGAGTCCTTAAATAAATAAATAATTAGTATATGATTCAGTTATTATTTATCTCTTTATTGATGCAAGTACGTAGTTGGAAGTAGAATAATGTACAGTTATTATTGCAAAATAAACTATTTGAGTTAGGGCTTATTTTGCTATAATTATTGTACAGGAGTACTTTACATTTATGAGGAAGTAATCGGCTGCTATCAAACACTCAAGACAATATGTTAGAGCAGAAAACCATTTTACTATTCAGTACTGAGAGTGAAAAATGATTGTACGCAATCTAATAATATCTATTGTTCAGTTGTTCTCGAGCAGCAGAGGAATGCTGCATCTATTTAAACTCTCTAGACAATGAAATAAATGTAGGCAGGCAGGTGTCAAAATTAAGGCTCGGTTGGTTGCTCATTATCCCGAAAGAGACTGTTGCACAACGCACGTCCTGAGGGAAGCTTACCCTCTGTGGTAAAAAATGGCTCACAACTGCATCAGCACACTAAAATCAGCAGCAAACGAATCAGCCAGAGCCACACGGGTGATTAAAACTCAGCTGGGATCACATCCACACACCTGCAGGAACACAACCAACTGTTCTCCAGAGACCAGCTTTTTCTTACACAGGAAATTATATGGAAATGACGCAGCGTGAAAACAAAAATGGAGGTATATCAGCAGCAGTGCTTCTTCCTAATAGCTGGTAATGGTCTGCTTCGCACAGGTAGATAAAAGTGGTGCTGTGTACCGAGCACTCCTGTGAGCTCAGGATCCAGATTTGAGCTCATCTCCCCCCGTTTCATCCCTGTGTGCGGTGCAGCTCCTCAGAGAGCCTGACTCGACGCTTCAGACGGAATAGAGAATGGACCACGCTATTTCAATTTGTTCTGGCCACCAGCCACTTTCTGCACATCTAACGCAGTGGGAATCAATCCAGCCTGACCTGCACAAATTAAGCCGGCCGCAGAACACCAGGCCTCGCCATCTCAAAGCCTTTAGGCTCAAAATGTGTATAAAAAACACAAATGTTATAAAACTCCACACTGTCAGCTGGGACACAAAAGCATGGTGACACAAGAGGTTACGCGTGTGTAGCTATGTGAAGACATGCACAGGTTTGCTCTGTGCCTGAAAAAAGGATGAAAACGCTCCTTAAAAGGAATGGATCACTCAAAAATGGAAATTCTGTTATTATTTATTCACCCTTATGTTGTTCCAAAACTGGACACTTCTCACTTCCATACACTGAAAGTAAATGATGAACATGAATCGTCAAAAGACTTTTAAGCACATTTGAAATCAACTCAGTATGTATAATTACTCAGTTACAAGGAAACAGTGCCTTTTTGGATATTGATGCTAATTATCAGAGCAGCTTGAAAATTCTGCATTGCATCTCCATTTGTTTCTAATGGAAGAAAGATACAAAAGGTTTTGTGATGATTTATTTGGTGAACTATCCCTTTAACTGTGTGAATATGTGCTCTGTCAAAATTCATCCATCCGAGATAAAGGTCAGAGGGGACTTGGCATGGCAGGAGTGGAGATATTTTGAGTGGGCTCATGGGATTGTGAGTGAGGCTGCAGACTTGTAACAGCTATATTAGCAGCGTCCTATCTGTGATAGGCTCACTGAAAACCACTTGTGAGGACTGGGAGATGGAGAGATCAGGCCAAAGAAAATACGACTGAGATATGTAGATATCTTTTCAATGTAAAATGATCAAAAATGTCTTTAGTCTTTGCACTAAACTTGTACTATAAAATCATTATTAACCTCTTAATTGATTTAACATGAATTAATCTGATGATTTAACATTAAACAAGTACATTAAATTTGGTAAATGTATTTAAAAATACAAAAAAAGTTGTAAAAAAATTATTTGTAACACTTTTCAATAAGGTCTCT
>JAUMHI010000064.1:6388557-6435110 GCA_032359435.1 Enteromius unitaeniatus
CTTAGTATAGTATAATTTAAATATATTAAGTATGTCTAAAAAAGCACAATTTAAATATATTTCTTTTTCACCTGGGTTTACCTAATACTTTTCGGGAGGCAGGCACACTGTTAGTTTAATTCTAGATTAAAAACACTTCTCTTTACTCTGGCTCACACTTATTACACATTAAAGGATTGTTAGGCTGCATTAATTACATCAGCCGGAACTGGGAACACTCTCCTTAACACACATTGTACTTGTTACATTGTAAAAAGAATGGCATCTACACTAATATTATTCTGTCTTTCTCTTATTCTGCTCCTCAGTCCATATCCAGATCAGATGATGTACTTAAAGAGATGATCTTCATTGGAGACCAGAACACCTAGAAGTGCCCTGTGGACAGATCACCGGAACCAAATGCACACAAACACACACAATATAAGTCCTTTGCACAATCTGGCATGCGCTTAAATTGAACTGAAAATTGGGTGCTGGGCGTTCGGCTAGAGGAGAACAGGCCTCAACAAAGCTCTCCATTTTTTACTCTCCATTCTCTCACAAATGGGGTTTTGGTTCCTTGCTGCTGTTGCCTCTGGCTTGCTTAGTTGCGGACACCTAATTTCTAGTGTTTATCATCGTTCTGATTACAGAGACCATCTCTGCATTTAATAAATAAATAGTCTCTCGTCATTCTACATTACCATCACTCTATTCTCCTATTTGATAATGTTCAGTGATTTGCTACAATCTGTATTGTTAAGAGCACTAAATAAGAAAAAGTGATTGATGATTGATTACATAACCAGTGGAGGTTCAAAATCTACACAATTGCGTAAATATTTAAAATGCAGGCATTCAAGCGATGTTCTTTTCCATCTTGCACTGTTTGAGCAAGTTTGAGGTCTAATATTGGGAATTGGGCTCTTGCCTCTAAATGAGTTTTCATGCTCTTTGAACACTGCAAAACAATATCAAATCAAAAACAAATTCTGTCTGAACAAAGACAGCACCTGTCAGCATCAATCTCAATTTTCACCTTTCTCTCTCATCATCTTCAGTATACGGACACATTTGTTTTTACTGCTCTTTTGTTCAGCAACGCTGATTTAATAATGGTTTAAAGACATACAATAAAACATAGAAGCAAACGTCAGTAGTCTTTCTCAAAAAAGTCCCATTGAACTCATACATTTGTTTCACTTCCTCTGTCTGCCTCACTAATCAAGCGGCATAATGAAATGACACAGCACTGCCCTTCATGCTGACGACTACCGATTTCTGAGATGCTCACATGCATTAAGTGGCATGTCTGCTGGGCCTGGAGTCAGTGCTTGGCTAATTCATTATCTGTGCGAGGCAGCAGACAGTCTGGGTTAAATGGCTTGGCGAAAACTGAAGCACACGGCTCATACCTGTGCACTCCATTACTGGACTGTGCCCATTAGTGACATCAGACAGACACGCAATAAACACTGCTGTTCAGACCAGAATGTCAGAGCTGATAACCACAGACAACACTGCCCCTCTATATTAGCAAGACTGCAGCCAACAACTGCTCATATAAACATGAGATAATCAGTGTATTTAAATCTCTTTTATATGCGTTTTTTGGTCTCATGGCATAAACATGGTGCACTTTTAAGCAAGACCTGAAATACAGTGGGTATGGAAAGTATTTAGGCCCCCTTAATTTTTTTGTTATATTGCAGCCATGTGCTAAAATCATCAATCAAGTTCATTCATTTTCCTCATTAATGTACACACAGCACCCCATAATGACAGAAAAAACACAGAATTGTTGACATTTTTGCAGATTTATTAAAAAAGAAAAACTGAAATATCACATGGTCCTAAGTATTCAGACCCTTTGCTTTTATTTAGTATTTAGTAGAAGCACCCTTTTGATCGAATACAGCCATGAGTCTTTTTGGGAAAGACGCAACAAGTTTTTCACACCTGGATTTGGGGATCCTCTGCCATTCCTCCTTGCAGATCATCTGCAGATCTTGTTGTTGTAAAGCCACTCCTTCCCTATTTTAGCTGTGTGCTTAGGGTCATTGTCTTGTTGGAAGGTAAACCTTCGCCCCAGTCTGAGGTCTTGAGCACTCTGGACAAGGTTTTCTGCCACCACCTTGCTTCACTGTTGGGACTGTATTGGACAGGTGATGAGTAGTGCCTGGTTTTCTACACACATACCGCTTAGAATTAAGGCCTTAAGAGATCATCAGACCAGAGAATCTTATTTCTCACCATCTTGGAGTCCTTCAGGTGTTTTTTTTTAACAAACTCCATGCAGGCTTTTCATGTGTCTTGCACTGAGGAGAGGCTTCCGTCGGGTCACTCTGCCATAAAGCCCCAACTGGTAGAGGGCTGCAGTGATGGTTGACTTTCTACAACTTTCTCCCATCTCCCAACTGCATCTCTGGAGCTCAGCCACAGTGATCTTTGTGTTCTTCTTTACCTTTCTCACCAAGGCTCTTCTCCCCCGATAGCTCAGTTTGGCCAGGCGGCCAGCTCTAGGAAGGGTTCTGGTCGTCCCAAACGTCCAAAAGTGCAGCAGAAATGTTTTTGTAACCTTGGCCAGATCTGTGCCTTGTCACAATTCTGTCTCTTAGCTCTTCAGACAGTTCCTTTGACCTCATGATTCTCATTTGCTCTGATATGCATTGTGAGCTGTAAAGTCTTATATAGACAGGTGTGTGGCTTGCCTAATCAAGTCCAATCAATATAATCAAACACAGCTGGATTCAAATTAAGGTGTAAAATCATCTCAAGGATGATCAGAAGAAATGGACAGGATTATGCAATATATGAGTGTCACAGCAAAGGGTCTTAATACTTAGGACTGTGTGATATTTCAGTTTTTCTTTTTTAATAAATCTGCAAAAAATTTCAACAATTCTGTGTTTTTTTTGTCAATATGGGGTGCTGCGTGTACATTAATGAGGAAAAAAATTTACTTGGATTTTGTGTAGGGCTTTCTTCCAGTCATCTACATCTTGGATGCCCTGGGGGTAAGTGGATAAACAATAAATTTTTATTTTTGGGTGAACTATGCCTTTAAGATAA
The DNA here is from genome assembly GCA_032359435.1 of Enteromius unitaeniatus. NCBI lineage: Eukaryota > Metazoa > Chordata > Actinopteri > Cypriniformes > Cyprinidae > Enteromius > Enteromius unitaeniatus. The sequence continues at coordinate 6,391,612 of JAUMHI010000064.1, forward strand.
CTAAAAAATTATTCCCAATGTTGTTGGTGATGTCTTAATGTTCACAAACATCAGTCCTAAGCTAGTTCAAACTTCGGTGTACCTCTGAATGAAGAGCCATGAGTACACTGCAGTCAATAATAATTTGCATGTTCTTTAAAGAACAACAGTAAAAATGTTACTACAGTTTGTAGACTACAGTTTGTAGCCACATATTTGTTTGATTTTATCCATGACTCTAACATTCTAACATTTATCTAACATCCATTTATCAATAAAACTGACATTAATAATGAAAAAGGTACTTTATCATATTGAGATCATAGCTTCCTCTCTCCAGCAGCATGTTGAGGACACGTTGTGTTTGTCAGACAGATGTGAACCTGATCTAGCTCAGATCCATCTTCATCCACTCTCAGAGCTCCCACGGTGCATTGCTTGAACAGTTTTATTACAACTCAGAGAAAATTACAAACCTAACAAACGCATTAGAGGCCAGAGAACATGCTGTCTGTGATTAAGATAAGACACCGACAGCCTGCAGGAATGCATGCAGAATACTAATTTTAGTGCTTACAGGCATCACGTCTATCTGCAACCTACTCAATCAGAGTTAAAACAAATAGCAGCAGCCACATAAATACACAAAGGTTACATATGTTCAAGTACACAGCTAACACCGCTTTCAGGCGGAGGATGGCCAGACATACATTAGATAAGGAACTATTTTCCATCTTTTCTCATGGATTTGATTTCAGTCATGTAACTGAGATGAAGTCTTGTTAAACAAAGCAAGGAATGCAACTCACCTTCTTGGTTTTGTCCATGGCTTTCAGTATTGATACATTCAGGTCTTCCAAGGCAGCAAGTACGTTTTCATATTCTCCAAGATGCTGAGAGAAGTATTCTAAAAGAAAGAAAGTTATTTAAAATATTAAGATACATGCAACAATGTTTTCATAAAAACATAATTTTATATAATGGGAATAATGATATGCTAATACATAATGTGCTTGCAATATATTTTCAAAGTGGAATAAGATTATTTGAGACCTATTGTATATATGTATATATTAAAAATATGTGTATATATTGTGTTTATCTAATGCAAAATATACTTAATGTTTGCACTTTTCATTGTACTATTTTAATTCGTATGTTATTTTCTTCCCTTTATTTATTGAGATCTCATCAAGGCTGCATTGAATTAATCAAAAACGCAGTAAAAAGAGTAATATTGTAAAATATTATTACAATATTAAATAACAGTTTATTTTATTATAATATATTTTAAAATAAACAATGCAACAAATCAGCATATTGATTTCTGAAGGATTATGTAACACTAAAGATTGGAGTAATGATGCTGAAAAATTCTGATTAGTTTAAATGTTATAAAAGTATAACATTATTAAAAAAAATTCATATAATTGATTTATTATGAATAAATTACCCAAATGTACTATATACAAAACAGTGTAATACATTTCAAGTCAAATATAATTTGAATAGAAAAAAGATAGCTGAGGCAGAACACTCTGGAGAACCACTAGCCACTCTGTAAAGATGCCTTAAAAGTCAATAGTGACCTGAAACAGCCTGGTTACAAATTTTCTTAAAAATATCTTCCTTTGTAAACAAAGAAATTCATACTCTTTTGGAACTCTTAGAGGGTGAGTAAATGATGACAGAACTTTCATTTTTGGGTGAACTATTCCTATAAATGTCCTATTGTTTATTCAAGTAACTTTATTGTGAGCGCTTCATTATTAAATTCTCAGCCTTTAGATTTCTTGAAGGATATCATGGCTTCCTCCTCAGTATACTGTCGTTTCTTATGTGTGTCCTCCACAAGGTTTAGAGGGACCCCAAATTCTGCCTCTAGTATCTTTTGTCATCATCACAGCGAACCTCCCAGTAATACTAACAATAGTAATGTGTGAACTCTTACCACACAGCTCATCCGTGTCCACATTGCTGTAAACAAACCACAAGCAGACATGTTAATTTCTATTCCACAACATGAATGTTACAGCATGCTAAAAGACATGTGAGCAGCATCTTAACGTGATCTAATGTTTTGTGCTGATTTCAAGCTATGCAGACAGCATCCCGCTTAAAGGCAGGTGCTTTGGGACTGTGATGTTTGTCTAATGAGAGAGGGTCATATTTAGACAGCTAATCTCTAACCCTGAATAACACCCACCGGGCAAACACTGACAAGTCCATGTCTCAACCCTGCTCTGATGAGAGACTGGATGCCACGAGGTAAATCATCATCTTACCAGATGAGAAGACATAAAGTCAGAATACACATGTGTAATGTGTCCCAGTGCAAAGCAGTTTTGTAAAACAATTTTTCTCTTTGTTAAAAACACTTTTTACATTTTAGAATCTTGTTGTCTGTTTCAAGATATAAAGTCACAATTATGAGAAAAAAAGTTAGCATTTTGACTTTATATCTTGTATTTCTCACTTTATAACTCACAATTGTGTTATATAGTCACAATTATAATATATAAACCTGCGGATTATAAAGTTCAATTCTGAAAAAAAAATACTGATATGTTCTCAGAATTGCAGGTTTGTATCAAGCAAAAATATTATTTTTTAATTTTTTACTCAACATGCAAATTGGTTGAAAGGTAATATTAGTACTTTATTTTACTTTTGCGCTGAACATCAAACCGAGTTCTTATTGAGAGAAATATGCCAAATTTAACAGCAATTTCCATTAGCTTCACAGAGTGACAGCAATTAACCGTTTAATCCTTTTTGCAGCACAGCGGGTGGAAGGTTTGCATCATTTGGCAGTTGTCTGGAGGCAAGGCACTCATTGGTTGTCTAGACTCTAAAGGATGGAAGGACTCCAAAAAATAACTATTGTTAGACCTGCTGGATAAAACACAGCCACAGGGGGCTTTGCGTTTTGGCTGAACTGTTAACTCAGTGAGCTACATAGACCTCATAGTGGGAGGTAAAGCCTTCAAAACACAGATGAAGACAACACATCAATAAGGCCTAAAGAAGCACCCACAGTACACTGTCAATAATCTCATTTCATATCTTTAGACGTTACATCGTAAAAAGACAGACCTCAGTGTAATGGACTCTAAACAAATTCAACCAGTTAAAGCTTTATTGGATACAAGGATTAATATTGTCATTAAAACAGGATAAAATCACTATCATTAAATTTTAGCCTTCTCAATTTTTTTCAGCGTATATAAAAACCCTGAGCTCTTCTTAAACCTAAAGATGAGATTGTAACAGTTGGGTCACATTCAAGGAAGGATTTATGAATGCTTTAAAAAAAAATTATAAAATGTTTTCGAGGAAACCTCCTTCCAGGATTTCCTGTCTGTGACTAGTGAATTAATCCATATACTGACAATCTGATCTGTGATGGAGGAATGGATATATTTAGATAAAGACCTCTTTTATCTGTCAGTATACATGAAGTCATGTTTAAAATATGATAAATTATGAGACTATACATACGATAGTGTCTGAGACATTGTAAGTAAACACATAATCTTAAAACACATCATCTTAAAAAAGATTTCTGAAAAAAAAAATAATAATAATAATAGTGATAAATGCATTACTATTTGTGTGTGGAAAAAGGTGCAAAGGTTTGCAAAAAATAGTTAGTAAAAATAGTAATAGTAACAATTGTTACTGATTGCCAGTCTACAAACTATGCCAAATTATTATCTCTGTAAGAATGTGGACATTTTATGTGTTTATATACCAGGTTAATTGTACTAATTTGTTTATAATTCTCAAAACAAAAATAACATGTGATTGGGATCAAACTTGAGGTAAAATGTATATAACAAGTGGACAGTTACTTTGTGGATATTTTCCTGAGAAAGCTATCAGGTTCACACTTTAATCATAACTGTCTACAATAATGAATAATTGATGCTTGACCCAAAAGAATATGATGCTTGTGCTAAGGGGAAGAGTCGACCATTACGTTAGCACACGAAAGCTAGTTTTTCTTTGAAATACTACATCAAGCCAAATCGCCGCAGCCACACAATGAATGGAAAATAAAATCAGAAGCACATTCTCATCAAACACCTACTACAAAGGGAGCATGTACCAGCCAGGAGAGCTGCTGCTATGGAAACCAAGAAGACTTAAGTGACATGGAATCATTCTGTGAGGAGGTGAAGGCAAGATGAAGATCTACTCCTTATAACATATGCTACAAACATTACATTAATCACTACATATTGTGAAATATTGGGATTTTACACCATTTTTATTTACGGGTGGAACTCTTAATACTTCACCTCCCACAAAAAAAACACAAACACTTCAGATTTTTCCCCTGACATGCAATGCATTATTTCTTCACAATTTTGAACCATTTCAGAAAAATCAGAAGAAAGCAAACGTCTTTATCTCTCTCGCACAAACACACACATCAGAATGGACCATTGACCATTGGCTTTGTCTAACAGGGCAGAATCACGATAAGCATCAGTGTGACAGCAGTGTGTCGTGTTTGAGAGACCTCTCTGGATGTTACTCACAGCAGATGCTGTAATGACATCATCAGGACAGAGTAGTATCAGCACATGCTTGCTACTAAGCCATACCTTTCTTGTGACAAAATCATACAGTGAGAGAAATGTTGTAAAAATGATAAAGGGTCCTAATCTCCCTGGTATTATTTAATATGGGAGTTGATGCCAAAAAGAATGGATTCTTTGATTCAGAGGCATCAGGTGAACTCAGGTGATCATTCTAATTATCAAATAACTGAAAAGCTTCTGCGTGATGATTGGAGGGTGTTACATCCCGTGACGTAAGAGCGTGCTGATTGGGTGAAGATGATTTCTCTTTTTGCTTGTCTCTCTCTCTTGCTCTTTCTCTCTCTCTATTGCCACGCAGCGCCAAAAGATTTCCTTTTGATTGACAGCGATTGTGTACTATAAGGAATCGCTGAAGCTATTCGCGCTCAGTCCCATCGCGGATTTCTCAAGTTCAGTCGAAATAAAAACTGCTGCAACCTATTTCTTTATATTTGCTTGGCAAAATTGCTTGATTTTCATCATACATTTCACACAAATATACATAATATATGATGTAGGCCGAAAATGAGCTTCCCCTATTTGACAGACCAGAAGCCGCCACTGATGAATGCATATTATAAGAAAATGAAGTGTTTTTGACCATGCATTAATGTCAGCCTGTTATTTGTGACTCCCAAAACCAAAATAACTTTGGAGTAACTTTTCTTGTCTGGATTGGGCTTGTTTGGTTTTAATATAAAAAAAAGTTATATTTTTGTAAATGTAAAAGCCCTTTCACACCAAAAGTAAAATGAACAAGACCTCCAAAGATTTTAATCCGTGCGTTCATTCACTGAGGAACCCAAAACAGTGCCTTGTCATTACATGTATGTGAATGAAAAGCAGCAATACTTACTTTGTATTATGAGTGTCAATGGTATGGAAGAGCTCCTTTAATTCATCTCCTGACAGAACGCCATCTGAGAAATAAGCCTTGAACTCATCAAAGGACAGCTTCCCGTCATCTATTGGGAGGAAAACGCGGTTAAAAAGTTCTCACAAAAAAACTCACAAAAGTATTTCAGACTTAAAGTGTTCACTCTATAGAAGAGAAAGCAAGCAACGTTCATTATCCTTCCAACGATGCCAGTTTAGCTCATGCACATCAGATCTCAGGTGTTTGGGAAAACATGAATAGACTTGAGACAATGTTTGCGACAGGGCTGAGGGCTCGTGTTAGTTGACGCAGACGCCCAGAGGTTTTCAAACAAACAGTGACAGGTGAGTCATGCCAGCCTATACTCAAAATAGAATAAATGTACTGCGGCACATGCTGTTTGCTATAGCCCTACTAATATACAATATGATATAAAATGCAATCCTCATGCCTAAGATTCTAGAGATCTGAACTTGGACAGAACTGAATTAATGCTAAACTGACTTAAGCTGAATAATGACACTATTGTCTTTTCAGAACTACTTTACAGTTTAAATAGAAAATTGCAGAAAAAGCAAAAAAAAATATTTTTATGTTTATCATCGTAAAGCTGCTGTATCATATAAAGCACTATATAAATAAACATGACTTGACTTGTGAAATAGCATTGATTGACAAGATAGTATTCAATATATTACAGAGCCAAAACTAATAAAAAATGCTTCAAAATATAGTTTTTGCGTACTGTAGATATGTATCGTAAAAGAATTTAAAATTCAATCCCATTGCACGATATGAGTTTAAATTAGACTGATAAAATTAATCATAACATATATTAAATTACAATATATAATAATTGTAATTAGTGCTGTCAAACGATTAATCACAATTAATTGCATCCAAAATCAAAGTTTTTGTTTACATAATATGTGTGAGTGCTCTGTGTATATTTTTTATGTATACTAAATACACAGAAATGCATGTATATTTAAGAAAATATGTTTAGTTTCTATGTTAAATATATGATGTATGATATAATGTATATGAATATAAATAAACACGTAAATATATTATTTTCAAAATATATGCTGTATGTGTGTGTCTTTATATACATAATAAATATATACTGCACACAGACACATTATTATTTTGTATGCGATTATTTGCCAACACTAAATGTAATATTAATAAAAATGCTTTTATAATTAGAATTTTGTTTCGGTATGCACAATTAAACATAACATTCACACCATTCAGATATTCAACAAACATCATTTTACTCCTACTCAATCTTACTTTCATATTTACTTAAGTTCCAGGTACTACGATAAACCATCAAATCATTGCATGCATGCTAAAGCAAAAAATAAAAACAACAATAACATATATAATAATAATAATTAAATTCACAATGCCTGAACTGAGCTTCAATATCCAATCAATGTTATTTTTTAAATTCCATGGCTGCTAAAACTGAACTATACAGTAAGTGGAAATGTTTAGAAGGATCACATTGAAATTTGTTTGCATCGCTTTACTAAAATATTGACTAACATTAGGAAACGTATGGACATCTAGTGTTTCCATGACAACAGAGCAACCGCATAGACTGGGAATGGACAACCATTCAAACATATTGATGCACAGTTAGAGTAATGTGTACAGGACTAAAACAAACACTTTATTATGCAAGAGAACAACAAGTGCACAGAAAAGGCAATGTCTTACCATTTTTATCAGCTCTTCTCAATATCTGAAAGCAAACAGGACAATATCAATAAATAACTAGGGGCCATGGAAAAATCATGCTGCATTGATCATGTAAAGGGACTCTAGCTCTGTAAATTATTTAGGTTGAGGCCTAAAAAGAGAAGAGATGAAAGAAAAAGTGATGATGGCTATGTTGACTTTGAACACCAAGGCGCGCTGTAGTGGTCTGTTAAATAAAGTCCCAATTCACAGCGAGAATATTCACACTCTAAATATGGTCCCCTGCAAGGCATGCCAAGACTATGCTGAATATAGCTTTCTCCTTAGAGGAGTGAAAAACTATGCCACCAATCTGTCAGGGACCGGTGCTTCCTTATTCCTGTATGATAATTAACAGTACACACCTCAGGTCTCAGGGGAAGCTCTTTAGACAGCACACTACAATTTAATTAGCAACTAAAACCGCACTTACAATCGCTCTTTAGAGCGTGTCTTTGTTGTAAAAGAAGATCCACATCCATTATAGAGCAGAAAAGAGATTTAATGACCAAATGTGTTTAAACTATGCGTAATGACTAATTAATATTATGCATAATGACTGCAAATGATGATAGCATTACATGAATTTCTATGAAGAATGTCAGTCTCACATCACCGCACCACTTGAGCATCAAGACCTGAGATAGCTAAATTAAGATGAGAGCCTGAGACTTAACTAAATTTAGTTCATTAAATATGTATGTGTGTGTGTGTGTGTGTGTGTGTGTGTGTGTGTGTTAGAGAGGGAGAGAGACCCTGGACCACAAAACCAGTCATAAGTAGCATGGGTATATTTGTAGAAATAGCCAAAAATGCACTGTATGTGTCAGAATTATTGATTGTTCTTTTATGTCAAGTCAAGATTATGTTCCATGAAGATGTTTTGTAAATTTCCTTCGATAAATATATCAAAACTTCATTTTGATTAGTAATATGCATTGCTTATAACTTTTTTTACAGATTTCACACAGAAATAGTTGCATCAAATACCAAAAATTGTTCTATTCTAATTAACCAGACATATCAATATAAAGCTATTTTGTTTTATTTATTCAGCTTCCAGATAATGTATCTATGTAATGTAAAAAATTACCCTTATGACTGGTTTTGTGGTCCGGATTAACACTCACACTTGATATAACATATAAAATAATATATAATATTCCACATACTCAGCTGGAAGTGACTTAGGAACTTAAGTAATAAATGTTAAGTAATAAATGTTAATAATTCATATTAAGCAAATTAACAAAACATGCTTTTTTTTTAAGCTATGGTGATGATCTGTCAATCTGCACACACACTCTAGACCTATCATCAATTTCCTTTTATCGTTCAGCACAAATAATTCTTTATAACAATCAGAAAAGGTTTTTTTTTTTATGTTTTAAAATACTTACATCCAAAAATATTGACATCCCTTTCTTTAACTCGATGGGAGTGCTGGCTTCATCTGAGAGTGACTGTACCTCTTCAGAGCAATCCATGGTGATCCCTTGTGCTAAATAATGATCTAACTGCAACTCTGCTTCAGGTAGGCTATAGTAATAAGCCTTAATGCGTCCACACAAGCGCGAAGGAGCGTGTGTTCTGCTCTGTGTCTCTGGGAGGAATCTCCCGCTGCACTCCAGCGACGAGCCACAGGTCTCCTGATGCTGCGCGGAGCACCAATCACAAGCGCACGCCAGTCCTTATCCCCTACCTGTCTCGGCGGGGATGAACAATCTCGGTGTTTTATCATGCGTTTCTTCATGTTTGGGATGCAACTGCAATGACAGAAAACTTGTAAAAATCAGTAGCATATAACGTTTTGATCGCGCGTCTGCCGTTAGTTCATTCGTGTTATTAAATAGCATACATGAGGATAATATTTAAGGCATAGACTTTTTGCCATCATGTGACCATTTATCAGTCTCATGTCGTTGTAAATGACTTGCCTTGTTTCACTTGCAAAAAAGAAAACTGCTAGTCGCAGAATGAAAATGATGTAGAAAGATGTCAGCAGAAAGTGAAATAACGTTAGGCTATAGTATGCTCACGGATATTTTCCCTACAACAACTGAATAAGGACGTGATTTTATATTAATAAACAACAATCTTCCCTACACTCGCGCGCCTAATAAACAGGATTCTGTTCACACTACGCATTTGCTTACAAAAAAGTAACTTTTAACCATTTGAAAATACCTTTCTCACTTAGTATCTTATCGCTACTGTGCAATGATAAAAGTAACTAGGTAAAATTCACTTTTAACCTTGATGACGAAAGGCAATTCTTTGACTTGGAGCTGAATTACAGGTGAAACATCAGCGACATCATGTGGTAAAACATACAAAGAACAGAAGCATCATGTTAGAGAAGTTTACATAGTCTAGGCCAGGGGTCATCCATCTTGATCCTGGAGGGCCGGTGTCCTGCAGAGTTTAGCTCCAACTTGCCTCAACACCAGCCTTGAAGTTTCAAGTATAAAAGCTGCTTCAGGTGTGTTTGATTAGAGTTGGAGATAAAATCTGCAGGACACTGGCCCTCCAGGACTGAACTTGGTGACCCCTGGTCTAGGCTATTTGTAACAAAACATGTCCCAATTTTGCCTGCCACTATTTCAATTTTCAAATGAATCAGTGTAATCAGTGATTATTTAGTCTAATAAATACTGCAATTACTTGATGGTAACTGCTTAATCGCATAAAAACACCCACAAAAACGAACACAAAATTAAATTATTAAATTAAACTCACTGACCTCTGCCACATTAACAAGTGTCTGGGGTATATGACTAAACTGGAAACACAATACACAAAGACTCATACTCTGTTGTAAAGAGAACAAAACCTTTACCCTTGAGCTGAGTGCTTAGAGATGAACTTTGGCCAGATGAGTCAGGTTTCTACATTTATATACGTCTACTTCAACGCTCAATGTCTAAAATCACAGACGATCTGTAATGAGATGGCAGACAGGTCTGATGAAGGCTCAGTGTGGAAATAATCAAATGAATGGCTAATGCAATGCAAACCCTGTACTCTCAAATCATTCCCATATTCCAATCTGAGCCTTTCCCCATAAATACAGATAAAATCAATTAAAAGTGGTTACATAAAAACCAGGGTAAAGTCCAATGCCTCCATAACCGTCCAGCCATTCATCTTTCTAGTGTTGTGTGCACAAAAGGCCAACGCCTTAATCTGGGAGAGAACCAGTGTTTATCTTATGAGTCCATGTTATTTGTATGTAGTTCTGAAATACAGTATGCAAACTATTACCCAGTTAAGAGCTTTTGTGGCAACATTATCAGGGTGACAGATAATGTTACAAACGTAAAGAGTGTCAAAATGATGAACCCTGATAACACTGGAGATCTATGGTTGGCTATTATTTACCATATTTTAAGTACAATGCCAGTGTTTGCTAAAGACGTTTCTTTTTTGCTCTTGCTTTTGAACTAAGTGTATTTGCATAGGACTCTTTGAAAAATGATAAAAGAACTTTAAACACAGAAAATGGGAAGGGAAGAAGTTTAAATTTGTCAACTCAGTGCTTCAGTGGATTTACAAAGCAAACTACATTTATATTTTTTTTTTAAGGAAAAGCTGTGATTGGCAGCATTTAAAAGATTGCTTTAATGATATAAAAATGTACAGTTGTTGTACATCAGAGCAGCTTTGTGTTGTCATGTCACATTGCTTAATTTGGGTCTTTTCATTGGCTGAGCATGAGAGTACATCTTTATTTCTTTTTTGAATATTCTATCAGTGTAAATTGAAACTTAATGAGATTCAATCTTGACATTTAATCCTAATTTAAATCTAAGATCGAATGCTAAATGTATCCGTAAAATAACTTATTAGAAAGTCTAAAAATAAAGAAAAACAATAAATGTATAGCCTATAAAACAATATTCAAAGGGTGTTTAATACTATTCAATGCTGTCACTCAGTAACTCAAATTTTTCATTTTATGAATTCTATCTACAAAACAAAGTATAAGACCCAAAGTATACTAAAGCACGAAAGTATATGTAGGCTATGTATATGTACTGCGTCTATTTTTATTTAATTATGTATGCATTTAGTTTACATAATAGTCTGCATGAGTGCATGCGCATATTTATTATGTGTAAACAAATACAAACATATGTATGTATATATTTAAAATGTCTATATTTATGTATATAAAATATTATAAATGCACATATTTTCAATATATAGGCTCAACACACTTTGAACAACGCAACCTTTTATACAGAGTCTCAAATAGCCTGTCCAACTTGTGTTTTACTTTACGTTTTGTTTTTTGTCAATGTAGGCCTATGTTTACCTATATATACCGGATTATCCAAAACCATCATCCGACCACGCCACGAGTGAAATATCTCACATTCACTAATGAACGTACTTTACACTACAGTGAACAGACTCGTCATGTTTGTTATCGCGATACTCACAGTGACACCACGTGATGACGTCGCACGGAATGCTGGGAAACAAACAGTGGTATGAATAACGCTCGGCGTAAACAACCCTCACCGATGAGTGCAGGAGCTCGCGGAGAGCCCGTAAACAAGCAGCCCGGCGAACGAAGCGAGCGTCCATCCCGGCTCTTATATGACTGAAGACATGTGACCGCTGGAGCTGCGATAGCGGCGGGACTCTGGAGCGGAGCGAGCTGCGCCCGGGGTTTGGGAAAGTTGAGCGTGTGTGTGATTCCTCCGTCAGACAGGGTTGGTCTGAGAGGGGTGTTATTACTCCGATGTTGGGCTCGAGACTATGGCGTTCATAAGCGAACGGCAGCTCAAGTCCTTCAAGTGGCACGACTCCACATCGGTCTTTCCGAGATAAGTCACTAGATTATAAATCACTGCTAGTCTTCGCTTTCGGCTGCAGAGGAGCAAAGCGCGAAGCCTACATACATTCAAGGGTCAACATTTTGGACTGGTCCGATCGATCAATCCAGCGGAGTCATATGAAGTCGGGATGAACATGTGGAGCTCGGGGCCGGTGCAGGGTGTGCTGAAAGCCCTGAAGCACGCCGCGGGGAGAGGACACCTCCAGCTGAACCGCTGGCTGCAGCGCACCCCGGACCCGCTGGACTGCGACAAGATCGACATCTTGATCTGTAACGTCTTTGACGAGCGAGGGAGCGGCGGTAAACCGGAGGCCGACCCCGCGGGTCACACCGAGCCCGGCGCCGCCGCCTCTCCCGAGTTCAGGCACCCGTGCTGCATCACCACCTGTTGCTTCAAAAGTGCCCTGCTGGCGTGCGTCCTGACGGCCGTGTGCTTCTCCTCGGTGGCTCTGGTGCGCCAGTACCTGAAGGATGTGTTGCTGTGGGTGGAGAGTCTGGACAGTTTTGTGGGAGCCATGCTGTTTATAGTGGGCTTGATCACGGTGTCGTTCCCCTGCGGCTGGGGCTATATCGTGCTGAACGTGGCCGCGGGCTATTTGTATGGGTTTGTGTTGGGCATGGGGCTGGTGATGGTCGGGGTTTTGATCGGGACTTTCATCGCTCATGTGGTGTGTAAGAGGCTGCTGACGAACTGGGTTCTGGGTAAGATCGGCAGCAGTGAACAGTTGAGTGCTGTTATTAGGGTGGTGGAGGGTGGAAGTGGACTCAAAATTGTGGCCTTAGCGAGACTCACGCCGATTCCTTTCGGCCTCCAGAACGCGGTCTTCTCGGTAAGTCACTTTTGTTATTTTTGCCTCGCCTTTAATTTAACTTATTAACTATTTTAATTGTTTATTTCACTTTTACTAGCTTTTATTTCATTCGTTTATTTAACTTTTCCCGGTTTCATAGGTTTAAGTCTAGCCCCAGACTAAAATGTGAGTCTGAGCTGTTTCTGCTGAAAGAAACTGGCACTGATTGATCTTAAAATATATCAATGCCTTTGTTTTATCTCAAGATGGAAATCAGTAATGTTTTTTTTTCTACGCCACTTTTTATAAAAATTACTTAATTGTCCTTATTAAACTTAATCTAAGTCCTGTCTGTAAAACTAGGCATTGATTTACTTCATATTTGGGTTTGTCTTGTTGTTCTGGCAACTAGCTACAATAAAACAAGTTAATGTTTTATTTTGGCTAGTTTATCTTGTATTAAGTAAAATTGTTTGTAATGGTTTTGGGTTTAACTCACGATTAATGGCAAGTTTGATACTGCTTTTATACAGAAACAATAGACCAATAATAACTGATCTTTTTGTTGTTGTTGTTCATCCAACAAAAATATACCAGTTAGTTCATATATTTGAAAATCGGTCCAAATGAAAAAAATGGTCTAGCTTTGGTGTTATCGAGTAATCGAAATCTCGCTTGAGATTCTCTGTATTTATGTATTTTTAATTGATTGATTAATTTATTTTATTTTACCTGAGAAAAAGACAACCAGCACACCAAGGTGTCTAATTAATAGTACAGAAGTGGCTGTTAATCTTTAAGGGACGTCCAGGTGGCTTTATCCAGCTTTGCAGGAATTAAACAATTAAGACCTCCAGCTCAGAGCCAGATTGAAATCAAACATAACTGCTCTTCACACAGGATCAAGGGTATGAAGACCGGTCTCGGTACATTGAAATATTACCTTCAGACACTTTGCACAACCAACGTAATACATTTTTAATTAGCTGACACACATGAGAAAGAAACTGCAACCTTTACCGATGACGAAGGACAGTAAAGAACAGTGATACATGCCTGCTGCAGTGTCTCTCAGTAGCCTTACTCTGAATTACTACTAACCCAGGTTCTTTAGTCTTTTTGATAAATACATGGTCACAGATGTAAATATACTGCAACATTTAAATAGTTTACCGAAAAAAAAAGTTACACAGTTTTCTGGGCTCCTAAATGTGATTTTAATGAGATTTGAATTTTATGTAAATGATTCGGCATAGTCATTACTCACTGAGCTGTGTTTTATTCTCTTGGTTCAGAAGTTGCTTCCTAAAACAAAGAAAGATTACATCTGCTTATATTGAATTAGATTTGAGATAGTTAGATGTTGCGTTAAGGTTGGTTTGCTTGTGAACTTGTGGACATGTAGTCTGTCTTTTTGGAACAGCTTTGACTATTGTTTGCCGCTTTTTGAATAACTGATTCACTGGATGCTTCATATGTTAATGGATTTCTCCTTTGAAGTGTTTTTTTATGATGGCAATGATTACGAGCAGATGTTTTTAAAATACAATTTGAATATTTAGAACCACTTCCACTTGACAGATCATGTTCGTTTTGCTGACAGTGACTGATTAGGTCTGGGTTTCATTAGTGCTGGAAATGATCACTGAACACCTGCTTACAGCAGAAATTTGTCATTTTCTAGGTTAACAGACAGCTTTAATGATAAACGGCTGTTTAACCACACAGTTAATTGAAAATATTTCAAATTGCAATAACGCTGCTGCAATTATTGTAATATTATCAATTTCAATATTTTTTGCAGTGGTTAAACTTTTGTAACATTGTCCAGAGATGAATCAGAACGTTTAACAGTAGTATTAAGTAGACTTCTTAAAGGCAGCTGTTAAATACTGGATGCTGAAGACACATGGCCTGGCTCACACACACAAAAAAACCTTTAAAGCAAAGTGTTAGTTTAGTACATTTGCATTTGTATTTTGTACAGCAGCCAAAAATACACTGCAAGCAAAACTAGAATACTCTCATTATGATCAACAAGCCGTAAAAACATTCTGTAATAAAATATTGATTTTGTTGCATAGCTACAGAGTCCAAACTCTGTGTGTGTGTGTGAGCAGTCTGGACTCAAACTGTTGTGTGAAATTGTGTCAACTAACAACGGACAGAATGGGAGTGTTCAGTATTGGCATGCTGCTTGCTTTCTGTGTATAATTAATTACATGTTTGAATAGCAGTTTTATTTTCATGCAGTTAAAAGAGGACCAGTAAAAAAAAAGATTGGCTATTTATTTGCAGTCTTAATTTAAAGACGTATAAACTCAGAAACACTGAATTTGAAATCAGTTATCATTAACTAAAACTGTAAAAGCATTTTAACCGAAATAAATGTAATAAAATACATCAACTTTACCAAAGCAACATTTCTCACTGATAAATCAGATATTGATGATTAAAAAATTTAAATTCAATTAAAAAATTATTTATCTCATTGATGCAAAAAATCTTGCAGTTGCCCTGCACAAAATAGAACAAAAAAATAACCTACATTACACTACAGTGTCATTGCCCTTGAAGCAATGCAAGTCTCCATTCCTTCTGAAGGACGCTGTAGTGATCCAGCGCTTGGGTCATCTCAGTAACTCTTCAGTTTTGGGTTTGCTTTTCATGGAATTGAACCTGATACGCGAGTCGGTTCTCTCGCTCCATTAGCCTGCCACCTTCTACTTATCGACTTACTATCAATGAGGATGTTATTCAGTTTGTATCGGTCTAAATTTACAAAGTGAGCAAACAAAGCAAGTGTCAGTGACTCTAATTGTGTTAACCCTAATTGGTTTTATTTCGCCGTTTTTTCAAAGCCTAAGGGTGGGATGTATGTTGACCCTAAACGGGTCACACTGGAATTATGTTTCGCATCCTAAGTCCTATAGAAAGGGCCGTATTTCAATGTGCCCTGCATTTTGTGCTGAAGCAGAATGTGATGCGTTAGGCTGTTGAGGTAACACAACACAATGCATGCGTCTGCATGGCGCATACTTGAAATATTGCTTCACAGCAACTTACAATGAAGTCGATTCTTAGAAAATGAATGCATCATTTGATCTCGTTCATGAATATTAATAGGAACCCAAACCAAACAATGCCTGCCTCTTTGGCAGTCTATTAATGAGCTATAATAGAAAGGTTTTCCATCATTGTTTAGCAGTTTTGCACCATGTTTTACAACTCGCAGTCTCCCACCCAAAAGTGATACAATTGAATTATAAAGCTAAAAAATACATTTTTGTAGGGTGTGTTTGTTTAGAGTCAGGAGTGCAGTTTATTAAAAGCATTACAGTAATGCAACACAACCAGTAAAACTTCCTATATGTGTTGCAGAACAAATCTGTGTTTTGGATTGTATTTACAGAGAGGAACTTGAAATTAATGTGTGAAATGAATTAAGTGCTTAAAAAAGATTTTAAAATTGCTTGCATGTCAGCATATGATAATATAGACGGGTATCAAAATGTTTTAAGTGTATTGCATTAGAGAGGCTAGAAAAGTCCAGTTAGCTTGTGAAGGACAGTGATGGGGATAAATAAGGCTGATGACACATTGTTGCAGGCGGTGAAAACGCTCTGAGATTAATTTTGACCAACTCTATGACCAAATACAGTTGTCGCTCTTTTTGACAGATCACAGATGTGTCCTTGCCAAATTATTTAGTGGCTTCCTCAGTGGGACTTCTCCCAACACAACTCCTTAACTCATATCTGGGCACCACCCTGCGCACAATGGAGGACGTGATCGCAGAACAGAGCGTCAGTGGATACTTCGTGTTCAGTCTACAGGTAAGCCTCCAAAAAACAAAACCTGGAAGGATATGAAAGAAAATCAGAAAGAACCTCGCATGTTCAGTTTGGCATGTCAACAAACTCCTCGTAGAATCTTCAGGAAATTCGATTAATTTAAAGAAGTTTACATTCACATTCGGATCCAAGACTTTGCGCTTTTATCCAAAGCAGCTTGCAAATGAGAAGCATCACTAGGATTTTTTATTTTTATTTTTGAGTCCTGTTTATTTATAGCGCTTAATACACAAACTCAATGCTGACTCTCTTCCTGTTGGTTACTCCCTTACCTGTTTTTGTTTTTTTGGGGAGAGGTTTTTTTGGTTGTTTGTTCAAGGGTTTTTTTACACTTTGTAGTGGAGCACAGTATAATGTTTCCTAGAAGCTATTTCTTTGGTTTCCTAGTATGCTTTGCATATTTGAATTCTCAGAATGTTCAGTGTTCAGGTGTAGCTCTGTCACTAATGGGCAATAATCATACACAGGGTATAAACAGTGATTAATGCCAAAGAGTATACCCAAATGTAAAAATTAAACTAGGTAATGTGTGTAATTTCTAGTGCTGTCAAGCATTCCAAATAAAGGTTTACATAATATATGTATGTGTGCTGTGTATATTCATGTATTGGAAATGCACACTTATACAGTATGCTTTAAAAATATTTAGAGGTATATATTTATAAAATGTACATTATACATGAATATTTAATATAAAATTTTTTTTTTCTTAAATATAAACATGCATGTTTATATATACATAAAAATACACAGTACACACATTATGTAAATAAATACGTGTATTTAAGATTAATCGATTTGCAAATTGTAAAGCGTTACCTCAAAAACATTTCTTTTGGATGCAAGTAATTTGACAGCACTAATATTTATATATAATAATATAAATGTGCATAAATATTTTTTAAATATACTGTGTGTGTGTATTTATATATACATAATATACACAAATAGTAAACGTCAACGAAAATATTTGTTTATATAAATATATTTAGTCAGCACTAATATTATACTAATTGACAGCACTAATAATTTTAATTGATTTTGTCTAAAATATTGTTTGTGTTATGTCTTCTCCTGCGCTAAAAATAATATGTATCAAGAATTCAATAACATTATTGAAATATAATATGCTTGTGTTGTTGTTTTTCATCTTTTTTTATAATGGTGTTTTGCCGATTCTGCAATGGATATGTAACCATATGAGGAAGTGAAATATTTATGTCTAGTCTAGATTCTTGTGGAACCTGTAGTAAACCATAATTATAGATGGTCATTGGCAGAGCTTTGACCAAAAATGTGTTCTTATTTTGCATTTGCTCTTGTGTGCAGTAAAGTTAGATGCCAGTGATGAATTCTTGACTGAAACAGGATGTTTCGAGATATCAGCCAAGGGATTATTGCTTAAATTTACAGCCATGCTGAATAAGTCCCATCATGTGGATGTTTGTATCAAGCGTCTTCCAGCTCAGTCAGCAGATCCTCCCGGTGACTCACTCTCTCTGTTCCTCTCATCAGATCTTCATCAGCATAGGCCTGATGTTTTATGTTGTACATCGAGCACAAGTGGAACTGAACGCCGCCATTGCAGCCTGTCAGTTAGAGCTGAAGACGTCCTACATGAACGGCGGAGCTGCCAACCACAGCGGCTCGACCTACTGCAGCAAACGGGCTACTGCGGGAGGCGGGATCAATGTGGTCTGAACATTTCAATCCTTCATCCAGTTGGACAGACGGAGATCTGTCTCAGCTGTGTCAGGGAGTCTCGGGAGCTGCTACAGTCCCAGCCAGATGTTCTGATTCTGATGAAGCTTGATGTGGAGCGCCACTGGACAGTCCAAGAGCCCATCATTAGACTTTGATGGAAACATTTCTTTCGGTTTTCTTTTTAAAGTACTTTTTTGTTTTTGTTTTTATATATAACACTAATATAAAATTCTGTAACTTTATAGGCGGTCTAAAGCATGAAATGGGTAAATTAATTAAAGCAAATGTTATAGAATTGTAGTTAGTTACTAAAGAGGGCCCAACTAATATATCAGGTTAATAAGCTTAAGATGTTTCCTTTTTTGTTTATAATATATGTTTATTATTTTTTTAAATACTTTTTCAAATTCCTCCTAAAGGTATTGCTTGATGGATTGTTTCTTTCCGTGTTATGTCTAGAGTAAGAAACTATTATCAGTTAGTACCACCTGTGTAAAAATTCTGGCTTTTGCCAAACTGGGAACACTTTTGCTACTCTGCAGTTTTGTAAGGAACAGATGGGAGGGAAGGAAATTTTCTTAGCTGGATATTTATGGATGTCCTGCCAAGAACCTTTAGTACAGCCTGATTAGCTCAGCGGTATGATCGTACGTGTTCGATTTCTCATTCTCATATTGAGAGGACTGAAATTCTTTGCCTTCTTTCTTGTATTATTTAACCAAATGCTTTATTATAGGGCTGTTAGCATTTTTGACAACATTTGTGTTAATTTATTCATCAATTCAGAACGTTTGCACATGGAATTTATAACAAAATGAGTATGTAGATGAAATGCAGTTGACACGTAATTATTACGAATATATTCTATTAATTGAATATATTTGCATAGCTATGTAAACGCGTATTTATATAAATATTTTCCCTAAATTAGGGGAAAATATATATTTCAAAAAGGGAAGCATTTTCATATGTTGGTCATAGTTCAACTTTCTTCACATCGGTCTAATGGGTTGTTGGCACTGTGCTAGAGTTTCTCACAATTGCCTACAATGCATCTTTTGAGTTTTCCTCAAAAATGCACACCAGTGAAAATTCAGCTCTTCACTTGAGCGCGGCAAGAACAGCTACAAACAGCTGACAAAACTGCAAACTACAACTAAAATGTTATTACACGACTCCGGTCATGGTAATGTCTGTCGTTCCCTCCTTAGAGATTCACCTAATTAGAAACAAAAGACTCTTGAGCATTGACTGACGTATTTGGGTCCCGGCTAGATAATTTAGCACAGGCTTGTGTTAACGAGCTCAGAGCCGCAGTGAACTCACAGCTTCCTCACCGGGAACGAGAAATCCCTCTATCCAAGGGATTTCACGCAATCCTGGTGCTTAGTTTGTTTGTTTTGTCGTCTTGATACATTCACCCCGATACACTGACATGAAATTATACTTTAAATCCAGCCGTTCTTGCTGTAAATCATTGCAAGGGTGACAATTTGGTCATTGTGAGCTGTTTATACACATTTTCCCTTGTCTTTTTTTTTTTTTTAAATATAAGAAACGCATGCTCTCAGTGATGGATTTCCCAGTAATGAAATGTACACTCGGTCGGTAGTGACTTCATTTTCAGTGTCATTTGAGACTCGCCGTTTGGTTTACAGCGTTAACACTAGAGCGTCACCATAATCTGACAATCACTGGCTCGCTGCTCATTCTGAACAACCATCTCATCTTACTCTATTTACATTTTCAGTTAGTTTTGCTGCTACTTGGACTGTAGGGTCTGAGTGAAATGCTGACAAGGGCTCGAATTAATATTGCAATTTTACTACAAAGTGATCTACACCATCTCGTTTTTCTTCTTACATGGAGAGTGCAAGTAGATTTTTTCTAACAAGTTGTTACAATTATTTTGAAAAGTGCTGGTCTATCTGTACACTAATGGACACATTCCTTAACTTAAAAATGGGACGAGTGATTTTTATTTAATTATTGTTTTTCCCAAGGAAATGGAATAGCCCCTCTGTTTTCTGAATTTAGCAATAAATAAAAACTGAACATGCTGACTCACCATCTCTACATTGTAGAGATCCAACAATCCTGGTCTTGTGTTACGATGTCAACCTGCCTTGTACCTCTTGCTGCCTAAGACATTGAAACGGGACACTTGCCTGCGGTGTGTTCAGACTCTAATTCGAGCAGGCATGGGGTTGCGATTGAAAAAGGTGAAGTTTGTTGGGATGTAAAATGCAAAAAGAATCAAAATTGAACGAACAACAAATTTGAGAATATGTATCAGTGCTTTTGTCTTATTTTTCCAGTTTAAATGACGGTGGGATATGCAACAGGGCCTATAATAGCAAAGGGGTCTTGTCAGGTTCTTGGCAAACCTTAATCTGAGATTAAGCACATTTAAAAAATAAAATAAAATAAAAACGTACAAATGTAATTTCAGATTAGGGCACATCAGGTACTATACTGAAACCTCTTGACCCCTTTGACAAGTGCATTTTACATACACTGTATTTTGTAATACAGAGAATTTTGCAATGTAAATCGAATATTTATCGCTGTACCATGCTTGTTCAGTGTTATTTATGAAATAAATTAAAAATTAAACAAGCATGTTGTGCTGTTCTCTTTGCAGTCTACATAAATAGCCCAGTGTTTCTGCATTTACTGAGTGTGAAAAGACACGTCTTAGAACGGGCTGTTAACAGAAGATGGTTTGTTTGCTGATAATTCAGTTACAGATTGACAGTGCTATATTGTCTGCTTACGTAATTACTTAAGATTTCACTCATGCCTCCTGCTGTTATCTTGGAGTTGCAGTGACATGGTACAAACTGCACCATTATCTAACCTAAAGTGTGCAATCTGAATTGTGAAATGAAGGGGAAGATCCAACCCAGTCTCACTTGATGTATGTATAACTTTCTACAAGATAGCAGTTTCCTATGAAATTGTGCAGAGTGAATTATTTAGTGTTTGGTTATGTTTGATTTACATTATAAAATGTATAAAAACTACATTTTGAATTCATTTCTATTTATTTTTAATGGTTTTTACAATTAATTATATATAGATTTTTTACATTTCATTGTAATTTTGTGTGTGTGTATCAAACCAAAAACATACAATTAAAAAAAATCAACACAATATTTAAGTATTGTATATCTTAGTTAACTATTTTATGAAGTGATGTATGATTTTGTACGATGTAAATTGTATGAAAACTTTTCAGTTCCTTCCCTAACTCCATCTGTAAACATAACCAAACCTAGGCCTATCTCATGAGAAGCATAACTATTCTACAAGGTGACAATTTCAAAAGATTTTTGTATGATGTAAATCCATATAAAAAAGTAACCATGAAGCTCCACCCCCAAATGTAACAACCCAATCTGAGTGGAAAGTGTTTTACAATATGGATATTTTGTATGAATTTGTACGATGTGAACTGTAGAAAGATGTGCCATTTTTCCTAAAACAAAAAAAGTAAGAAGGTCCAACCTTAAATATAACCAACCCGATAAGGTGGCAATTTCATTTGAAATTTCATGATGTGAATATTATGAAAAAGGTGACAGACAAAGCAACAAAATGGCTTTTGTTTTCTTTTTGCACAAAAAATATTTGTAGCTCATAAAATTACATTCGAACCAATGTCATATGCACTATTTTACCAATAGGCTATCCTTATGGTAATTAATACCAATTTTCATTTTTGGGTGAACTATCCCTTTAAACAAACAAACCGTAAGTATAAAAGTCCACCCCTAAACATAAAAAACCCCGATATCATAGAAAAGCATAAATATTTGACAAGTTTCATGCCTTTGCGTGATGTCAATAGTGTAAAACTTACGATATTTAGGCAAAAAATGTAGGCATGCAGGTCCATGCTAAACATAAAACAGTAAATTCACACGAATTATTCACCAAAGCATACATGAACTGCCTTGAGAATTGTGTTGGAAGATCCCTGCTGTAGTTGTTCCATGACTGTAACCTTGTGTGTCTCTGATAAGAGAAAAGCTCCTGGAAAGTGCAAAACGCAATCAGTCTTGTCATTACGTTACCTCTGATTGCATATTCGGTCTGTTATATTGACGTTGCTGTCTTTAACGTTTGGAGCAGGACTGATCTGAAAATCCCGCTATTCCCCCCTTCCCTGAAATTGCATGTGCTCCTGGCCATGTGTCAAAACAATTCAATGTGATACAGTGATGCCTATCGAGGGGAAGAACATTTTGATTTACTACCATGTCTTGTTGAGGACAACCAGAGCCTCTAACATCCTCCAACAGTCTTATGTCAGCTACAAGTATAAGAATATTCAAACAAACCTGTCATCACAGGACTGGCCCTTTAAGTGACAGTGGACGTTATCCCAGAGAAAGGGGCAAGGAGAGTGTGTTTGTGCTTGGAGCAGACCTCTATGAGCTAGTCATACAGACCCCGAGGGCAGATCTGTGGCAGTCTGACCTGGTTTAGATGTAATATTTACTCATCTGACCAAGCAAAAGGTTTATTAGCCTTGGCAGCGGAGTGTCTTTCAAGGTTGTCTGGAGTCACATGTCCAGCCTGCTTAAGACAGCTGCTGCCTTGACTATGCTTTCAGCTAATTTATGACAGTTAGGAGGAGACCTCACCAACTAAAATGAGTAGCACATTTATCTGATTATTTCAGAGGTAGATCCAGAGCTCAGGCTGTGATAGTTTAATCATCAGAGGATAAATAGACTCGCTAGTTTGTTTTTGTTTAATATGTCCACTTTGTTTTTTGAAAGTTTCCCGTCAATGTTTTTTAGTGCACTCTCAATGTATTGTTTATATATCATGTTTATAATAGAAATGATAAGCTTTTGGAATAATGTGGCAGACTCCTTCGTCTTGCTGAAGCTATTTTCAAAGCTATAATTTTATGTATTAAAAATGCTAAATTAAATTATATATCATATTGATTGGTAATGATGCACAGTAATCATATTCTATTCGAAACTGATATTTGTTTTGCACATCGTGTATAATATTCACGGATCTATAATAGAGAATATTATCATGTTTGTTTATATTTTTAATATAATAAAGTTTTTATTAATGCTATGTTTTATTATATATTCATGTTTATATTTATGTCATATTTCATCTCAACTTTTTGACATTGTGGTAAGTAATCAAACAAAAATTCATAACTGAAGTTCTTCTGTGTGAAGGAAATGCTAGCCCAACTAGAGTCAGTCATTTGGAAAAAATCTATAAATAATTTTACACAATATAATTTGTGATTATAATAAAATAATGGAAATTAAAAATACATTTAAAGAGGCAAGCTGTAAAAGTGAAATGGGGTAAATAATTGTAATGCTTTTTGTTTAGTTTATACAGTTTTATGTGTTTAAGTCTGTAAAGAAATTATTTTTAAACAAAAAAAAAAACAATTATTTTAATATATTGTTAGTTGAAAATTGAATGTTTGTGTATTTTACAGTAGCTTTTTGGGGGTCTATTTGCACAATTGTGATGTCATAATTTTACACACCATTTTAATTTGAGATTTTTTACAGTATACACACACACACACACTAAACTACACTTTTGTGTAGTTCGAGAAAAGTAATAGTAAACTGTGATTCTGTTCCAACGACATGTGCAAGCTTATTTATAAAGAAGTGCCATAATGTTTGAGAAATACTGACCACTTGTGGTATAATAAAGGACACACAACCCTTACCACAATTCCCACAATAAATCAAGGTCACATTTATTTAAATAAAATCACTTAAATTCAGTCAACGCTTTCATATAAAAAATCATATAATAATAATTATATATATATAAATATAAAAAACACTGAAAGAGCCAGTAAGTAATCCATTCTAATCAAACCCTTTGTTAAGATCTCTTTCTGTAGCATTTTACATCCAGCTATTTATGTTATTATTATCCATATGTATTTCTTTCTTACACTGATCTGTAGCCTGGATTTGTAGGCATTCTTCAAATTCTTTATTTTAGTACAAACACTCTTTAAAACCAGCTTCTGTAAGACAGACATTTAGTTTTGGGGGGATGTAATAGTCATGTTTTGAAAGTGCAGTAAATTCCCCAGTGATCGCTGGTGTAACGGCCACAGTCCAGTTTCTCCATTCCGACCAGGGCCATGTGGTCAGGAGCGACCTGTGGGCCGGTTTTAGCAGACCTAAGGAAGATGCGGTCGAAGCGACATCTGCTGACGTAAGGCACAGTCTTATTGCTGTTTGCTTTGGTGTCCCAGGTGTATCGGCAGTGTTCCTGTTTGCCCAGCTGTTCCCAAACATCACACACACCTGGAGGCAAACCTCCCACCTTTACCACCTACACGGACAGAAACAGTCTTCAGAAATGCTGCATCGCCCTGAAGACTTCCACTGTGCTCTCTTTCCTCCAGCGTATCTGGAGCTACTCTGATTGTTAGATAGTATTTCCTATCCTTTT
Source organism: Enteromius unitaeniatus (assembly GCA_032359435.1). NCBI lineage: Eukaryota > Metazoa > Chordata > Actinopteri > Cypriniformes > Cyprinidae > Enteromius > Enteromius unitaeniatus. The sequence continues at coordinate 6,416,478 of JAUMHI010000064.1, forward strand.
TCTATTATTCACAGACCCATCTGTCAAACTCGACCAAAACCTTTTCTTATTTACCTCAGAGTCTCTGAGATTGGTGTCCCCGGCAAAAATGACAGTAGCGTCTTCTGGTGCGTCCTTCATCTTTTGAAACACGACTCTTAGTTGTTTCATTCTCTCCTCCGATTGGTTTTTGCAGCTTTCTAAATGTGATGTCATCACATGTAGCTTCTGACCAGAGAAAGTCACCTTAATAAAAGATGCAATAGAGACAAAAAATGTATGCGTGCATGAGAAGCAAATGAATTATGAGAGATGCATAATAACCTTGAAAATGTTATTTTACTGAACGCATAAACGCTGTTTAAAAGTTTGCAGTCTGAAAATTTCTCTTTTTAGAAATCTAATACTTTTTTATTCAGCAAGGATGCATTAAATAAAAAGAAAATTCATCCATAAATACGTTCAGCACTAGGGCAAGCAACATCTGATTGATTTCTGAAGGATCATGTGACTCTGAAGACTGTGTGAAAGATGCTAAAAATTCAGCTTTGCATCGAATTAATGAAATTTTATTAAAGTATTAATTAGAAAACAGTTACTTTAAATTGTAATGGCACTTCACAGCATTACTGTCTTCAGGTTTTTATCAAATAAATACAGAATTGGTACATTGTAATACAGTAATAAAAAAAATCTTTTGAATGGTGGTGTACTTCTGATTCCATTAAGAAATATACATGAGCCATTTAATATACCGCAATATAATCTTTGTATAATGCATACAAACTCACCTGAGCAACTAATAGGTTTCTTAACATTTGTGTTGTAGGATAACAGATGATCTCACTTTCCAGAAATTTTACTCTTGATTTCCTCAACATTATTCCCGTGAAATATCCATCGTCGCTTCCTTTAAAAGATGAACTTTATGAATCACTGAATAACTCATTAAGAGCTTCACTGAGCAGACGTCATTCTCTTACCTTCAACAAAAAAGTAGCTGACGGCACGTTTCTTAAGATACTGAATATAAGATGGAATGAGTTCTTGAAGAAAAACCACATCTGGTGTGTATCTACAAAAGAACAGATAATAAGAAAAGAGTTGGAAAACAAAACTTTGTTAAATGAACCCCAAACAGAGGACATCACGGGTCTCGAAATAACTCACAGAGCTAGATACGAACACAAGCCTCTGGCACGCTCTGCAAGACTTAAAGTGTCCAAACCATCCACGTTCCAGCTGATGACGGAGAGCTTGCCGTCCTCCGCATTAGTTTCAGATTCAACACTTTCAGCCTGACTTTTTGGGGGGTTTCCACTGCTGGAGCAGGTAGGTTCCTCCGCTGTCAGGTCAATGCTGCACAACAAACAATTTTCTATTTTTTTTTTTTTGCGATAGTACATGGTGAAAAACGTTAAGATGTCCACATCAGAAGAAATTCACAAAAGTGACTTTATGTCCATAGAAAGCACTTTAAATTAAATGTAAGCAAAGTGTCTATGTCAAAATTTGGTTGTAATAATGTTACATTGTCATTATCTTTTATATATTTCAAAATGTACAATAAAGAAACATATTAAGTTGTATTGTGAGTTTTACAACTCACAAATGGGTACAAACCTAGGATAGTGACAATTTTAATAAAATGTAAATGACAACAAATTAGTATTTGGTTTGAAAGTAATTCATCTGTTAAAGTGTCATGAATAGATTTTTGTTGTAAATATGTTTGACGGGATTGTTACACTGAATTCCGCTTCAGTAAATCAAGGAAAAATCGGTGATATATTTTTTGCATTTAATTTAAACTGAAAGCAAACAAAAAGCACTATTAAAGCTCTATTCCACTTATTATTATTTTTTTGGTTAAACTCTTTTTTTAAACATATATATGCAAATAATGTTTTGAATCTCTTATAAATACAGGAGAAAACCTTACCAATCCATCTTGTCCGCCTTAAATTTCTTCTTTGTTCCTGAAGTATCAGCAGTGTCAGTGTCTGAGGAATTCACCTCCTTTCTCTTTTTTGCAGACACATCTTTAGTTTCCTCTGCATCCTCAACATCAAAAACTGAATCCATATGTGCCTCGAAGAAAGAGTTCAGGGCTCTCTGGAAGGAACACAGAAATGAAATGTACATATGTTGTATTAAACTGTTAGAAATACATAAATATATATAGAGAGAGAGAGAGAGAGAGAGTTGGTGCAGTAATAGTGCCATACCTCCATATCCCATTCATTTTCTGCTAGATAACACTGCGCCACAGCGCTATCCGACCCAGAGACTGTGGCAAACTGATCACAAAGACTCGTCCTAGTTTCCTCTAGAGACATTTGTTGGTCGGTGTGATTACCTGACACACTGTTGGACATGTTCACAGTTCAATATAACGGCGGGACATGGACGCGTACAGCTACAAAAACATTTCGGGCGGAACCCGCAAAACACTAGGAAATGATTAATATTAACTGCTCGCTGCATTAAATTCATTTACACTACACTATGTATATATATCACTTCCTCGAAGTATTATTACCATATCTTTCCCATTAAACGTTGCAACCAGAGAGTCTTGAACCGAAGAACAATTATTGTTTAAATATTTTTTTCTTCGGAAGTATTTAACTGTAGTACTGAAAGAGTCGGTTCTTTCAATCAGTTCGTTTCAAAACAGTTCGGTGATTCTTTATAGCATTTATAATTCTGACATGCGACAGCGAATAAAATACAAATACATTTAGAAACTTGCAAATGGTTAGCATTAACATTGTACAATTTTTCTTGCACAATTCATTTAGGTATGTTGTGTTCATTAGATTTATGGACACGACTCAAATGAATCATAAATGATTCAGTATTTCATAATAAAAGAACGGTCAGGCTTAGCCTCAGTTAGTATTCATAGATTGACTTCTTAGATTTAGTTCTCCTAATTAAAAGAACACCGTTTTTCATTAGTTATCTGCTGGTCTCCTCACTTGTGTTGAGAGACATTTTAATTGAGAGACTTTGCCAAATAATAATACTTTTATTTTGTACAACATTCGGTTCGTCTTTCAAACATTCTTCAAGATTGATCCTGTCCTTCACTGTTTTGGTATTGACAAGATCAGCGATGCAGTCCATGTCGCTAAATACAATAAAACAGATCATGAGAGTGCTGGTGGACTGTCCTGGATTTGACCGGGTTTTAAGTAAGGTACGTGTAGAGCGAAATCTTTGGTTAATTCAGTGATTCTCCTTGGAGAGCCGCCTACAGTACCACTCTACAGTAACGTTACACCTATCCTGTTGTGGCCAGGTGGAGGTACTGTCTGCAGCCCCTGGGAAAGTGGTGTGTGAGCTGAAGGTGGAGGAGGAGCACACTAACAGATTAGGCACTCTTCATGGAGGACTGACAGCTACACTCGTGGATGTGATCTCCACCACTGCCATCATGTACAGCGAGAGAGGAGCTCCCGGGGTCAGCGTGGACATGAACATAACGTGAGCTTTTGCCCGTTTGTTTTACCGACACTGCGGTGAGCTGCATATCTGCAGAGCTGTTATTGTCATCTATTATTGGTAATTGAAATTAAAATACAATAGGATATCATAAAACTACATAAAAATATTAAGGAAATGAAAATGAGCGCACAGCAAAATTACTCAAATTGAAACTGAATTTTCATCAGTTTAATGAAAAAAAAAATTTAATTTCTAATTATGAAAATATTTTATTGTGCATTGATAATAGGACAATAATAGATTTTTATACAAAAGCTCAATAGCATAAATGCAGTTTGCATTGGAATTATTTTTAACGTCAAATAATTAATTGCTTCAATCTGATCCATAAGTTTTGTTTACATAATGTGTATAAAAACCTAGGGTATATTTGTGCATTTATATAAAGTATTTACATGTATATAGTTATATGCATATAATTTATATAATCAATATATTAGTATAACATTTTTCTTAAATATGCATTATGTAAAATGCATATAAATATAAACAGCACACACATATTATGTAAACAAAAACTTTTGTTTTGGTTGTGATAAACTGAGATTAAACATTTCAGAGTCTTCAAATTATATATATATATATGTATATATATTTGTATTTGTTAATTATATTTCCCAAACTATTTTTTTTTTTATTGTAATGTGAAGACATAAAAACCAAAGGCATACTTACAATATTTAATTATGCATGTAGATTGTTGACAAATTGAACTTGGGACATTTATTTATATAACTTTTGTCTTTGTTGTTTTAATATTTCTCCTATGTATTAAATATTTTGTAAATATACACTGTATATTCAGCTGTCAATCAATTTTTTTTTTGGTAGCCAAGACTTTAATTTAAGTACATCTCTATATAAAAACTGATTTTCAAAACTTGGAATAAAATAAAGTAAAGTAATGGACAAAATGTCAGAAACAGCCTTTGTTTCAATTGCAAAAATAAAATAAGATGCAGTTATCATCTACGACTGATTCCTAACACTTTCGGTTTCACAGATACATGAATACAGCTAAAATCGGAGAAGACGTCCTGATCACAGCTCAGGTTTTAAAACAAGGACGAACTCTGGCATTTGCAACAGTAGATCTCCACAACAAGGCGAACGGAAAACTCATTGCTCAGGGAAGACACACCAAACACCTTGGTAGTTGATGTATGTGGTTATGTACATGCTGTGTAACTGACACGAAACATGTTCTTTATATTACATAAACCTCAGCAGAAAAATCTTTGCACAGTGTTATGGATATGTTCAGCAGTGTTTTATTTCAACAGAATTATTCAAACAATGGGTACATCAAAATAAAGACAAAGACCCACCTTCCCCTTCGACGTGAACTCAATTTCAAAAATGAAAAAGAAACAAAAATTATGCCTTAAGAACAGACAAAGATGGCTTACAGATACCAAGTCCCAAGCACTGCAATATTCAGCACTCTCAGAACAGGGTGGTCTTTAAAAGAAAAACAAATCCGTAATGATCCATTTCAAGTTTCACTACGAAATTTCTCATTAGGTACATAAGCTTGAACATCAGTCTCCCATCACATACCCACCACCAATGATTACATCTGGTATCAGTAGCTTGTATGTATATATAGTGCATGAGTTGTTCAACTGGTGACAAACTACGATCCCAACTATCCCAAGAAAAAAAAAAACAGCATCAGAATTTCTCCAACAGACAGTTTGTCAACCATTTTAGATACACATCACACACCTCACCTCCGTCCCCATCAGGCAAACCTCCTTCAGAAATGATAAAACAAACAAGGTTTGTCATATTATAGGCAAGGAATGACACTCAAATTGAAATGTCCAGCAAAAACTAAGGCAGTAACTAAATGAGAAGCAATGCCTACACCAAATGAGTTAACGAGTATTGTTCACCTTGTAATAGAAACCTTTTGAGGAAGACTACCCAGGCTCTTTTGTCCTCTGTCACTGATTGTCATTACTCTTGAAATCCCTACTCAATATAACAGACATGTTAACTATCCCTCATGACAGTGATGTTAAAGCCAGTCCAACACTTGAGGACCACATGTGAGAGACCTCTGTCATTGGTTTCCTTTTTTTTTTTAGTTTTTTGTTTTGTTTTCGTAACGTAAAGAGTTCCTTCGGTGACTGGTATTGTTGACGGTGCAGCTCCAAGAGAACAACCACTCAAAATCAATGTTCATGCAGGTTCAAATAAAAACTGATCAAAGAGAGGGGAGATGGGATGAACCAAAGCAAGATTGGTTGAGGGAGGGATTTAAAAGATAACAAAAAAAACAAAAGGAGCTAAATTAAATCTCACGATGAAAATGAGTGGTTAACAAAAAGGAGAGTTCCAAGCACAAGTTCATATCTATTCAACTGAGGGATGTGTAGATAAGGTCAACTTGCTTCGAGGCCTCGAGGGGTGTCTTCCGTGCGTTTGTCCTAGTCAGGCATGTATGGACGGAGGTGGTCCTCGATGTCTCCAACCCCCCAACAGGTGAGCTGGTCCTGTGGCAGGTAGAGACAGAGGCTGCACAACTTGAAAACTGTGAGCTTGGTTTTTGGAGTCTGTGGTAGAAAAAGACAAAAATATTAGGCTATTCTTATTTATTTATACACACACACACACACACACACAAATATTAGAGTAGTGCAATGTATATAGCTGTTGAGAGTATTAAAATTCTGGACAAAGCTAATTAGCTAAAAAAAATATTTCAGTATAATATTTCCAATAATCAATATTATTAGTATAAAAGTTGTGTATTATTACAGATGCATACTGATAATATTTCTGTCATCAATAAAATTTCAGATAAAATAAAAAGGTTAATATATATTGTGTTATGAATAATTATTGGGTTACAATAGAGTGCATAATTATTTGGGATTCACTAATAATTCTGGTTAATATCAATAACCCAACAAATAAATTGTCAATTGTGTTTGCTAAGATTCTATACAACTTTCTCTTTTAAGTTTATTTTTATATGGCTACTTTTATGTTAATATCAATGTATTTAATTAGAAACCAATAGGTAGTAACAGCAGTAATGAACAACAACTGACAACCAACTCATGTCAATATATAAAACATTATATACGTTTTTCACTTAAATATCATATTTGGATTTTTTTTTAAAGAGACATTGTGTAAAAGCTACATATACAATATTGATATAAAAAAAATCTAATAATCTTTATGCAATTCTTAATATCCCCAGACCCTCATATTTCATATTTTACCAAACCAACCTGTAAGTGCTGTCTGTCCACAAAGAGAAAGACAGACTGATTGGGGTTGTTCATAACCATCCCAGCCTTGTCCTTCCGACCCACAGCATGCAAAAACTGCTTTTCATAGTCTCCATGATGAAACTCGAACTTGGCCTGTAAACGATCAAAAGCAAATGTTACTATATTAAATTTGTGAATGGATTTGTATGCATCATTCATGTCTTCAGGTGTTAAGGGTTTGAACAAGCCTATAACCGCACATCACTTTTTTTTTTTTTTTTTTTTAAATACATACACATACCTGAACAGGCCTGAATGGTTCATGTTCAGCCCCTTTCCATCTGGAGAACAGGAGACAGACAATCTTCTCAATATCATTGCGGGGCCAAAGGATAAAGTCCATCTCCTGGGTACAACCTATCACATCCTGTACACATTTAGAAACATCAGTAAGACACAAAACAGCAATGACCTCAAACAACATGACGACGCATGGGTTTTTTGACAAGACAGACCATTATGGTTGCAATACAGCTGACAGCAGCTTAATCTTCAACTGACAATGTGGCCTGTGTTTTGTGCCGACACTTACTCTACGCATCGACTGGTAACGAGGCGCGTGTAACTGCACCACATCTTTCTGGAGAAGCTCTAAAGAACTCTCTAAGGAGTAGCTTGAATCCTTCACGCCTTTAAGGATATTTTCCTCATAGTTGTTGGTCATCACAGGTAACACCTCAGCTACTTCGAAGAGTGCAGACTTCTTTTTCTGTAAAATTGGGAAAGGGCACATGAGAACAATCGAAGAATAGACAGTCGGTCAGTTTCTCAGTCGCATACAGAATCATGCGACGTACCTTTTCCTTAAATACAAAGGCAATGTAGATCTTGAAGTCAAACTGATCGGCCAAAGATTCTCGTTTTTTCCGTAGCTGGGCACGGAGTCGGTTTCTGGTTTGATTCCGGCGAGAATTTGGGTCTCCCATTGTTACGGACAGTATTACACTATTTTTCTCAAGCAGATTTTTATTTCCTTGACAGTAGACTATGTGGTTTACAAACCCTTTTAAAAACTAAATAAGCTAGAACCAAGCACTACCTGCAGCACATACTAATTTGAATTAACGAACAAAGTTAGCAAAACCAAATCAAGCCATTTTTAAATCAATATGGGTAGCGCACTTGGGCCAAGTAAATTTGCACTTGTCTAAGTTTTGATGTGTTACACCATTTTTTAAAACAAACAATCAAGCCAAGGCTAAGTGTAAGCTAAAAGAAACCACTCATATAACACGACCTGATCAATTAGGATTTTTTTTATATATGAGAAACTGTTGTATCACTGAATAAAGGACAGAAAACGCAAATGCCTGCTACACTGAAAGCCCATACCGACAGTTTTGCGTTTGCGTCCGTGTGAGGGGACAGATCCCTGTCTTTAGATAAATAAATCTGGTTTGAAGTTATCTAAAAAGCTGACCAAGAGATTTGACTTTGGAAAGTCTCTTCCAGGATTGACTCTTGCTTATATCCATGTCTTTGAATAAACGGTCTCATAAAAGCACATCTGAATGACAGGTGAGAAAGACAACCATGGCAGAGAAATGCAGATGCCATGAGATCTTGGCACTGAGTAAGAACACAGAGTTTGCTGGACATCTTGGGATTTAAGGGTATAAAATGGGCCCACGAGCTCTCTTGCCACGGTTGAGTTTCATTGTGAGGCTTTTATTTTGTGGCTGGCTAGCAAACTAATGCTAGCTAAGCTGAACACACAAACACACGCCACCGACCGATAACCTAGTTAAAGGGAGCTACATCTCTTTTCATCCAGTATTAGATCTAGGAGAGCATCCAAAGCTAGTATTCATCAATAAACCGACTGTTACATTTTGTTTTTTGCCTGTTTTCTGTGTGTTATCGCGATGCTAGCAGAGACTGGCTTCGATGCGTGGCTGGCTAAAGTAAACTCGCTAACTATTGTTTCTCGTCATTTTTTTTTTCCTCGAGTCGACTTCCAAGCCCGTCGCGATCCGAGCAAGTACTGCAAAGCAATCCTAACACGTCTTAATACACCGAGCTCAGTGCGAAAACCCGCCCCGGATGGATCGATCGTCGGCGGAGGTTTAGCTTGATGGTCTCCCGTTTGTTTTCGAGCTTTTCCACAGTCGTCACACACCCGTGTATGCCATGTCAAGATAAACTGACAAACCGACCGAAGTCCTCCGTTCTCTCAGGTAACAGACGGCGGCATCTGCATCGCGGTGGACCCATAATGATGGAAGGAAAGAGTGAAATGTCTTTCGAGCGATTCTTTCGGCCCTTTGATCTGCGTTTGTCTGGAAAATAACAAGCGCTCCTCGCTGAACAAACAACTCAAAATGGCCGACGCGCGTCACGCAGCTGTGCGCACGTGACAGGAGGGTTTATAGGGCTCTGTTTAAACGTCTGTTACTAGTTTGTTTCTTTTTATACAGTATATCTCAAACTTTTATATAATGCTCCCTTATTTATAACACAAAGACTTGTTCAGGTGAAAAAAATAATATGAAAATTGTGCATTTGTTACAAGCTTCGCCACTACTAGGGTGGATTAAGTCATTAAAAGGGTACTAAAATGTTCGGGATAGGCTATTTGAGTGCAGATCCGGACATAATGAATTCATAAAACACCTCAATGAAATAATAAATATACATAAGTAACATCAATTAATTGTGCGTACTACTCGCCTTAGATAATATTTCGTGGAGTGGTTAGAAATTATATATCTGATATCCCTTTAGTGAATTTAAATACGCATTGAATAAAAATAAATGAAGAAATAGATAAAACACTTGGTTGGCTGTTTGTTTACGTCAGTTTCGCGCGAAATCCGGAGTCACGTGACAGTACAAAGGCAGTACTTAAGGCAGTGGCGCGCTCTTCACACACAAACTGTTGTGCTGTAGCGAGTTGTTGAGGGTAGTGTGTTTGTCGGGTAGTTTTCGTAAGTATCATCTTTGACTTACTGGCTTTTTCCTTTGTCTCTTTTTTTTTTTTTAAGGTCGGTTTTTAAGAATTGGCCATGTGTTTTTTTTAAAGATGGTGTGTATGAGAGTGGCTTGGTTCGTGGTCTGGGAGCAAACCGTGGCCTATACTGCTTTTATTCATGCTTGTGACTTCGCTATATTATATTCAAGTAGTTGTATTAAAAACTTATGTCTTGAGTTATATGGATGGCAAATTAGTGTCTTATATTAATCCAGTGTGTCCTTAACGTTTTGGAGATTAATTATCCGTGTATAACTGTAACTTGTCGTCTAGCGTTACTGTATGAGTTTTCAGCTGCTGTGTAATATGCTGTTCTTTAAGTGATCTTGCTTATCTGTTTTTAACACCAGTGTATTTCCCAAAAGCAAGTGGAACCAAATGTGCAACGTCAACTAATTAAATTCTCTCAACCTTTTTATTTTGGTTATTTTTCCTTAGGGGAAAACATGAGCTCCATGAGAAGACCCAAGCATGCAGAGAATCCCTCTGAAAACATCAAGGTATGTGATCATGCCTTGCCTTAAGTTGCATAGAAGCAATTAATTAAACTACTGCTACAAGGCGTGATTGCTGAGCCAGTGTGCACTTACCTGATTAAATTAATGGGGATTTAAATAAGAATCTGGCAACACTCCCATTAAAAGCTAGTCATAAGTGATTTTTATAGTAGCCATGTAATAAGTCAGACCTTGTCTTTTTCTTTTTTCTTTAAATTAATCATTGCCCATGTTGAAATCCAGTAACCCTGTACCCATCTGCCACTGTATTGTTTAAGTGAAAACATTAACCAACTCTAAACTTGCAGTTGGTCATAAGGAGACTTCTGTGGTGAGTTCCCACGGTAATTACAGGTTAAAGAATGTTGCAGTAAGATAATAATGCAGCGGTCCAATCGCTGCCTGTGGGAATTGGAGGTGTTTACAGCATGCAGCTGATGTGTGGCCTGCCCCTTTCCCACGCTTTTTAGAACTGCCCATACTGAGTTGCTCAGATACCTTGCTTGTTGCCATCTTGTATTGATGGCTTAACTGGTGTAAGAGGAGAAGAATGACTGTTGAGGCAGGTGAATGAAGCCTGATAGAGTTGCTTAACTTTCGTTCTCACCGATATTAACCTTTATTCTCCCTGTGGTGTATGTTTATTTTTATGTAAAATCTGACACTTGATGACCCTGAGCTTTGCTTCTCACTATACTTTTCTCAGAAGTTCCTTGTGGCGCCAACATCTGGAGCAGGATCAGGGAGGAGGACACTGCAGGTTCTTCAGCCGTCTGCTGTCAATAAGAACCTTGGACGCATCATTGAGGTACGTGTTGGTGGCTGCCATTTTGGACATTTTAAAGCATAATCTCATTTAGTTGGAGGCATAGTGTTAATGACCTCAACTCATTTAGAATGGCAAAGCGGTTCCTAAAAGAAAGATGTGGAGCGCTGAGCAGGCGAAAGGCTCAAAGAGGGTCAAAGCAGAAGTGGCTGTGAAACCCACAAGTCCTGAGAATGAAAACCAGCCTGAGGGTGTCACGCAAGAGGCCTATGAGCTCATGATCAAAGGTAAATGATCCCTGGTCCAGTTTGCATTAATGCCAAAGCTGTACAAATTACTTGGTATTGGATGGGTTTTTTTTTTTTATTTTTCTTCTCCTTCAGAAACTCCTGGGTCCTCCTACTGGAAGGAGGTAGCAGAAGAAAGACGAAAAGCCTTGTTTAGTGTTCTCCAAGAGAATGAGAAGGTAGGTTCATTAATGGATAACTTGCTGTTCTACCTCACTTCTCTCTGTAGGGCTGATGAATGGGTAGTATAATAGATTTTATTCCTGCTCTCTATAATGGATTCTTAATGGTTTAACACTGTGCTTTTTAATTTTGTTTCTTTGAAATGGGGTGCCTGTTTTCACTTGCTGCTTCTCTTTAACTTTTTTGTTTTAAAATTAGTTGCACAAAGACATTGAAGCCAAAGATGAACAGATTGCACAACTAAAGAGTGAAAATGAGGAGTTGCAGGAGCTGGCACAGCATGTGCAACACATGGCTGACATGATTGAAGTAAGTGTTCTGTATAGTTTTCAATCCAGTTGAAACTTGACGTTCCTGTTTCTATGTCCAAATGCTTTATGCGCCGCCTAAAGAAAACGGACCGCTAATCTACACAGGCCACGTACAGGTTTTCGGGAGTGACGACCGCATTTAAACGTGGGAGTGAATCCCCCTAAATCAGGGGTTGGCAACTTCGACCCTTTTGGGCTGGTGTCCTGCAGGGTTAATCGAATACACCTGCCTGTAACTTTCTAGTGATCTTGAAGGTATTCATTAGCTTCAGGTGTGTGATTAGGGTTGGCGCTGAGCTCTGCAGGACCCCAGCTCTCCAGGACTGAAGTTGCCTAACCCTGCCCTAAATCATTAGTCTGGGAAAGCTGCTGTTTTGGAGCATTTCTGTTCCCAAAAAAGTGGGAACCAATCAGTAACGACTGAGGCGATGATGCAGCAGTTCTGCGACCGCGGTCCATAGCGGTTTTCAAACGAGGCGTGTACCGAGCAGCAACAATCATTCTACTCCGCTGTTGCAGCTGAATAACCATAAACACCAGCTACTCCCATTAATTTGGCAAAACCAGCAGAAATCGCTTGACAACATTTTCCTACTGCTTTTAATGAAGTTAGCTACAATAGGTTATGGTGGCTTCAGGCTCCGTCGCTACGCACATGTCCTCCTGAATGAGTGGTTCGTCCAGTAGTATACAGGGGCATCCTATGAGCTTTATAGTCGCAGAAGCCAGGCTAATAAATCATAGGTCTTCAATCCTGTTCCTGGGACCCACTGTGCTGCAGAGACTGTGGTTCCCCAGGAGCATGGTTAAAGACCTCTGCCCTAAATGATCGACCGTTGAGCAAGACGCCTTCCCGCATCTGTGATGAATGACACCGAGGAAGCCATAGTGACGTTCTGTAGTTATCAAGACCATGGAAGACTGCGGTTTAGAGTTGTTTAACTGCTGATGATAAGCCTTAATAACATCTGTGACACTGTATGCTAAACCAATGTCTGCTGAGGCAAATGTGTTTTTTGCATGCCAGGCCAGTTGTGAAACAAATTTGCCAAGACACCCCAAGCATCTATGCACATCTAGAAGTCTGATCATGTGATTTCATACTTTCCAGAAACTTGTGTTTTTGTTTATATTGTGCGTGTAACTAGCCATTTTAAACATTGCCCACTTTGGTGTCCCAAGCTCTGTCTAAAGTTTCTTTTACTTTTCAGAGACTAACTGGTAAGAGTCCAGACAGTCTAGAAGAGCTGTGTGAAATAGCCTTTGATGCTGAAGATGAGGAGGAAGATGAGAAACGACATGAAGATGAGAGTGACGCTGATGAGAGCCAGGACAGTGTAGATCTAAGCACGGAAGAGTCACATGACCATAATGTGCCACAAAATGATGACTCGACAACAGAAGAAAGCTGAAATGATGCCACTTGGAAAAATATTGAACCGAAAAGAAACCATTATGGACATGTTTGGTTTTATTTGAACATTTGTTTGCCTTTTTGAGAACCGAGATGCACCTTGTTTTAATACTTTTACCCTTGCTGTAAATGAGTGTTTATTTTCAATACCTGTAGTTAATGTGCATATTCACTGCCAGTGTAAATACGTAAAATTGAATGCATGCAATGGAAATAAACTCCTATTTTGTACACCTGCTTTTTAATGGTTTACCAAACATGTGACCACTCTTGGTGTGAGGGCAGCTCATCTTCCTCATGCAGATCATCTTTCTTTTGAGCTCTGCTGGGGTCCTAAAAGCCTAAGAAGCTCCTGAGCGTAGTTTAATGGCCATTTCTCCCAGTCCAGGCTCGCCAGTTTCTCCAGACTCGACTGCAGGGCCCTGTAGTCCTTGAGGTGGTGGATAATGGGGATGTTGTTGCAACAGAGGATGTTGAGCAGGTAGCAGGTCCAGCGCTGTGATGTACAGGAGAGTTTACTGTTTGGAGACAAGAACTCCAGCAGGGTATCCGGGAGCCCAAGTGCTTGTGCCTTGTCTTGGTTGTCGATGTGGAGGTAGCATATTGCACTGAGGCCTTCAAGAACTCCAATGATGTGCTGATCGGTAAGGTCTGGTGTTTTCAGGAGCTCCACCATGCTTCCCATGTACTCGTCTGCTGCTTGAGCTGCATGTTCATAATCACCTAAAAGAGTTTCAAAAATTAGGTTCTGTAACTAGAAGCCCTTGCAGTGTTTCACTTTATTCATTGACTCTTCCATAATTAATGCTTCCAAACAAAGCAGAACTGTTGCGCTTTTAAGTGTAGACGTGATGTTTCAATACAAAAAGAGGTTGCAGAGGTAACAAAAGTAGCCCTGAGAATTGTAATGTTCAAAGTGGATGCCGACAAGGAAGATGAGCACTTATTAGTTATTCCTAAATGTGTGCAACCTTAAGTTCACATTGTGGAAACCTAAAATGCTGAGACTGGCTGGGTCTATAGTATGCAAAAATTTATTGTTACTTTTACCTTTTAGAGCAGTGCCTTATTTCATTTCTGGCAGGAATTAAGATGACGCTGTGAAGGATGACCAGTAAAAAGTAGGCTTATTTCTTTCAGTACAATGCTATAAATATACCCCTGCTACTTACAACTGGTTTTGTGGTCCAGCAATACAAATGTAATAACGATACATACCAAGTCTAACTACAGTACTCTATTATACGCAGTTAATCAGTTGTTTTGTTTTGAACGCAGTGATTATTAAGACCACCTGCTGGCGGTCTGTCATATTTACACATCACTTCATTTCACTATAAAATGCGTCCACCTGTCATACAGACACTTTTGTTGGTCACCTGTGTAACTTAATATCCCAATGTCCCGAGCTGCGTCTGCTCTCACTGCTGGGGGCAGCTGCGTGTTCCGGGTCAGTCGACCAGCTGCGTGGATCTTATTTTTGTGGCTTCTGTCTGGTTCTTCGACAGCAGAGGACTTGATGTAATTATCGTAAAATGAGGAGGGTAGGAGCCGAAACATGCGTCTGCTTGTCTTAAAACACTTTTCAAAAAGCGTTTTTCAAAACAGAACGTTGTTTTCATGTCATTCGGCTCGTTATAGCGACATCATCCATTTGGTACGTTTTCACAAAAGCCTTCATAAAATGCCCACAACAAACACTTTATCAATGTCCTTTCGCTTCAGTAATAGGGGAGAGCAGGGACGAAAGTACATTTTTTTAAGAGCCCACAAGCTAGATTTTTTTTGTTACTCTTGATTTATTAAATATGCTAATATGTAACAGCAAAAAAATATATTTATATATATATAATTTCTTTTTAATCTATGTTTGTTATGTTTCAAAAGTAACCCAACAGTACAAACTTAAATTGTTTGAAATGTATATTTTATGTCAATCCATATTATATATATTAAAAAATGTAACAGTATGAAGAATATTCAAATGTTTAATTTTTTTTAATGCTGCAGCACACAGAAAGTCAATTTTACTTTTGGCGCTGGAAAACTGCTCTCTGACGTAACCGCGGGAAACGAGGACGAAATGACGTGATATTCGGCAGCTGAATGTGCTGCCATAGCTTGGAGTGCAAATATGGCCAGAACTCTGAGAAAACTGCTTTGTTACTTTCGCCCCGGCTCTCCCCAATGTTAAATGTCAATGCTAGGTCAATTTAATGAAAACGACACAATTACATTTTATTATGTAATTTTTGTTGCTATTGTCACTTGAAACTGGATTGTGAATTTCTAGTTCCCAGCATGCTTTGCCATTGACTGGATAAGGAAACTGATAAAATTGTGTTTTGTTACAGTTATGAGCAACAGATGTAATGTCTGACGTTCTTGATTGATGTAGTAAAAATGTTTAACATTTACAATGCACTACAGCAGAGGTCATCAAACTCAGTCCTGGAGAGTTTTGCTCCAACTTTTCTCAACACACCTGCCTGGAAGTGGAGAATACCTAATAAGACCTTGATTAGCTGCTTCAGGTGTGTTTGATTAGGGTTGGAGCTAAACTCTGTAGGACACCGGCCCTCCAGGACTGAGTTTGATGACCCCTGCACTACAGGATTAAAAACAGCACAATGCCATATCTGGTAATTATGTAAAAATAAATTTTATTGCCACTTTTAGCAGAGGGAATACGGTAAACTCAAAAATGAAAGGGAAAAAAAATGAAACAGTGAGGGAACATTAGCATTGTGATATCAAGTGAGATCTGCTTTCATTCAAACACTAAAGCTATTGCAAGCTGTGCTCTCAAGCCCAGACACATACACAGTCACACACTCAAAAACCGTAACAACAGCTTTCCTATCAAGAAGTACATTAATTTACGTTTTAATGAGGTTTGAACAATAAATGCAGTTGAATATCACTGAGCTTCTGTCTGACATGAATACAAGGCAATAAATGTTATTTCAACCTTCAAACTTGATATCTCTGTGCAAAGAAAGAAATTCTCAAGAAGTGATCACCAATGCCCAGAGTCAAATACTGTAACGGTGCCCATTAGACAAACTCACAAAGCAAGAAAACACAGCCGTTCACTTCTGTGACTGAATACAGAAAACAGCATAAACAAAAGTATTATTTTTGAGTATCTGTTATAGATAATTCTGATAAATAGAAACCACAAAACGGCCTTAAATATATCGACTTCTGTATCATTATGGCTTTAGGAGTTTCTGCGGTAATGCCAAATAACATGCTAAGCATGTTAAGAAACAATCTTACCAAACAGTTGTGCTTGTGAGGCATATACTTTTCTGTACTCAGTACATTCCTCGAAATGTGCTCTTTTCATAGATTCATAGATGTAAGCCCCTGCTTCCATACAATTCTCAATGTCATAGAAAATATAGCAAAAATAGGTTGGGTGTTCTACAAAACTGCGTTTGAATTGCCGCAAAAAGCTTTAAAGATCAAAACAGGGTGTGTAAACGTCACAAAGCGAGGCAAGCGTTTGGTTAGCAAAGAGCGTTTTCTCAGGTCAGGTGCATTAGCATACCAAAAAGACGTTTAGGAAAGGTTTCCTTGAGCACGAATACTGTATGACTCCATGAATACGCTGTTAAAAGATGATACTGAGCAATAAAACATCTTTCTATGTAAAATGCCAACTATATATATATATATATATTTATTTTTTTAAAAATCATAATGAAAAACCTCTCAATAATACCAAATCCTGACTGTACCTAATCATATTGTGAACAGTTATTAAAAACCATTTTAAATAGTAGTAATTAAAAAAAAGTGGGTGAGATCAGCATCTTATAGTGAAGAGGAATGAAAAAAATAAATAAAAGAAATAATATTACAGTCACATGACTCAGTAGTACAATAACAATAGGCACAGAAGCGAGTTTGGATCACAGAGCAAAATATACTTCCAGTCTTCATTTACTTACAAACCAAAAATTCACAGTAATGCATCACGCTTCTCTGACTGTATATAGTGTGTAAAAGTGCATTTTTATATACTCTGACGGGCTCCAAACAGCGCTTGTTGTAAGATCCCATGTGCTCAGGTTAATGCAAGTGTTCACTGCAGGCTCCGTCCATAGAAATATTTTCTTCTGACCAGTGAAGGCAAGCAATCAGTGTATAAGTCAGCACTGTCCACGCCGGTTTCTACAGTAGTCCATATGACCGCTGGGTTCAAACAGCACACAAAATCTTTCCTTTCCCAGAGGTTACAGAAATCTTACTCTGTCCAGGTCCAAAAAAACTCATCAAAACAGTCCCTTATAATCCCTGAAACGGAACGGCACGAACAGAGGAAAAAAAAATAAAATCCCAGGACAAATTTAAAATAGGATTTGCTTTCTATTTACACGCCTCCAACAGTGCAACTGCAATCTGCAAATAACTAACTTCCAATAACTCTCTTCTTGTTCAGTGAGCAACAATGACTCATAACCGCTGTGACACGAGTAGCAAACATCCGGCAGAAAAGGAGACTCTTTGAAGAAGATCTCAAGATATGGGCCTAAATCGAAGACCAAGCTTCACTGTTACTGAAGTCGTTTTTCTAAAATGAAGTGGTAACAGCGTTACCGCGGCGAGTCCCCAGCCGCACCATTTCCCTCGGCACTGTGTCCAGCTGCTCGTATGCCAGCCGCCCGTCTTCACCTGAGAACAGAAACACACAAACATGCTCTGTAAGAAACAGGAAGGCTGGGGATGAAGTTTTCGTGTGATCTTTACAAGCATTGAGGCCGTGTATAATTTATGTGTACATTTTTTTGGCATTGAAATGGAATTGTCTATTACTTTAAGTAAGTTTGGGAATTCAGAAAGTATGCATTCAATTTGCAAAGTAATCCTGAAAAAAAATATTGTGCATTATGGTTTCCACAAACATATCCAACAGTATTAAACTGTATTCAACTCTGATAAAAGTTTGCTGATACAATAATGGTGTTTTTAAATAACAGATTGTGTCAATATGAATTAAAATATATGTACTGTATATTACATGTTAAATTGTGCTTATAGTCTTTCATTCCCTTTCATTGTTTGGGACTCTTATTTTGAAATATCTTTGCTTTCCTATTCCCATTCCCATTCCTCAACATAAAAATAAGCACTCTTACATCTACTTACAACATAGTTTCAATATAGCATTACAATATAAACACCAAAAAGTAAACATTAACCAAAATTAATAATTCACTAAATGTGCTGTGTTTTGAATTGCTTAACCTTCAACCTTTTCAGGGTAAATAATCACATCAGGTTTTATTGTGATTCCTGCTTTTCCATCAACAAATTTGACATCTTTTAAAATCTCAGGTATAACTTTTGATATACTATTAAATATATTTAATAATTGTTATGACCTTGTTTTTGGCAGAACATCATTTTAAAG
>JAUMHI010000064.1:6435210-6447006 GCA_032359435.1 Enteromius unitaeniatus
GGTATAACTTTTGATATACTATTAAATATATTTAATAATTGTTATGACCTTGTTTTTGGCAGAACATCATTTTAAAGGCATTTTAAAGACAAAAATGAGAATGATTTACACACCCTCAAGCCATCCTAGGTGTGTAATACTTCTTTTAGACGAATACAACTGGAGTTATTTTAAGAAGAGTCCTGGCTCTTCCAAGCTTAATAATGGCAGTGAAAGTAATGAGAATAGATGATTGTGGAAGCACAGAGGAGAGAACAACACAAAACACCAGTCACAAATTAGCAGTACATATGAGGATTTGTAAAGAAAAATTTCAGAGGATTTGGATATAAGCCAAGAGCAAACTTTTTCCTTTGCTGTAACCAAAACTTATTCTCATTTGAGTTTATGAAACGCCTACATCCTACATAATCCACACTCCTGGTGCAAGTATGTCTAAAAGTTCATCATACTTTCTCTTTTGGAAAAACATACCAAAAATATGCATGACTTCATAGAATAAATGTTTTGTCTAATAAAATGCTGTCTGGAATAGGGACTTGCATAAAAAGCATAAACTGACTAATAGTGCAGAGGACGTGTCATTCGTGTGAAGGGATGTATTACCAAAAGTGAGGAGGGTTTCTATGGCAATCTGATGGAGATCTTCATCTGCTGAGTCACACAGTAACACCACAGCATCAATGCTCTCCACAGCCTGAAAATATCCCCAGACAGACAGACAGAGTCTGGTAAACAATCACAGATATGATTTAATCTTCAGTTTAAGTGACGTGTGATCCAGTCAAAGAGGCGAACTGACCTGCAGGCAGCTCAAAGCGGCACACGCAGCTCTTGATCTGTCTACTTCTGATAAGGCTTGTGTGTAACAATCAACAGCCTGTTAAAGACAAACACACAGACAAGATTCAATTCTTCACCTCCTGATGTCCTCAAACAGCTGTAAATCAATTTATGCACGCTTTTCCTATGGTTAATCAAATTTTCACATTTAATCTTTCAATATTTAATAATATATTGAAGAAATGAAGAAAAATATGTTATTAAATATTAAATGTAATTGTATATTAAATATATTTATACAGAATACAGAGTGAAAGACTGACCTTTGACCTGAAGGGTTTGTGTGAGGCAGCAGAGGAGAGGAAAGCTGTAGCAGCCTTCATTACATCAGGGTCATCAGAGGTCAACAGCCCAGCCACGGTCCACAGGGTTTGAGGGCGGGGCTGGAGACACATGACAGACACTTCCTGTAGCTCCTTCACACAGCGTTCTGTGTCCTCACTGCTCAGGGCCTCTTCAAGCATGACTGGTTTGGACGCAAAAGACAGTTTTATGCCATGCTAAAATTGTGCAAATAATATATCAAGTTTTAAACTCAATTATTCAATAAAGCGTCTTACCCTCTTTGGCTAAATCCAGCAGGTGTCGCTCCATGTCAGTGACATCATGTTCGACAGTGTAGTGGTGAAACTGAAACACAGTGACGACATCCTGTGCCAGAGGGGACAGTGACGGACACAAGGAAGAGGCCAGTTCGCCCCTGTCCATCATCTCATTCACCACCATCCTGATCACTGCACACACATGCAAACACAGGCAGATAAACGCTGATGTCACATTCACTGAGGTTTGCTCCTGCAGATTAATATTGTTGTTATTGGCACTACCTGAATCAGGAGAGTGCGGCAGAATCTGTTGCAGAGGTAAGGCAAAGCTGAGATGCATGTGCTTCAGCACTCGGTCCAGTGTAGTATGAAACAGACCACCACTGCAGTCAAACCACAAAGACATCAGCGCCGGGTGCTCCACCAGCCCAGGCAACACTGTTTAGGGAACCAAGAGAGGTTATTTCACAAACACAACTTTACACCACACCTAACAAGTGAATTGACGAAATTTTGCAGTTAATAAACTTTTCTTAGGCGCCATAAAACTGTATTTCTTCAACATCAACATTCTTTCAGAAGGACTAAAAAACATACTCCACAATAAAATATTTAAGATACACTTACCATCAGACACTAAAATGCAGCTGCCCGGTCTGTCGAAGTTTTTCTCACTGAGCTCCTCCAACAGAAGTGTTTGAGTTGTTAGTTTGTGCAGGTATGTATTGTGCTGCGCCTGGCTTCCTCCGGAGGTCAACAACTGCATACCATACACAGAGAAACAGCATTTTATATAAAAAAAAACAGCACAATGACACAGTTCAATCTGTTTTTGCCGTAAATGTGCTGTCGACTGACCATGTTCACTGTAAAATGACACTATTTTGGAATCTGAGAAGGTGAAAATCAAACTATAAAAGGTGGAAAAACCGAATCACCTGAACGAGATGACTGCAGTACTGTAGATGAACAACAATGGCTACGTCTAGGTTCTCGTTTCCTGTGGTGAGAGGCAACGGGCTGCCGGCCACACTGTTCCCCACACCAGTGTCCTCTGTGAGGGCTTCACTCAGGTGGCCTCTTGCTTCTGGATGTTGGCCTGACCTGTTAAACACGTAGGACATGCAGTCACCACCAGAGGGCGCTACATAATCACAACTACCAAAGGCCATGCAGAACTGTCCCTCAGAGAAACCTGATCACCGAAGGGTCTAATGTCTAACTCACCCGATTCTCTCTGACTCCATGTCAAAGAAGACAGCACGTGAAAGGGTGGCAGCGTCATCTCCTGTGTCATCGTCATCAAAGTCCGAGGTGTTGAGAAAGTCGAAACTTTCCAGAGCGCTCTCCACTGTCAAACTGAGGCTGGAAGAACGGCTCCTATGAGCAGGTGCCCGACACT
The DNA here is from genome assembly GCA_032359435.1 of Enteromius unitaeniatus. Taxonomy (NCBI): domain Eukaryota; kingdom Metazoa; phylum Chordata; class Actinopteri; order Cypriniformes; family Cyprinidae; genus Enteromius; species Enteromius unitaeniatus. The sequence goes on from JAUMHI010000064.1 coordinate 6,438,001, forward strand.
GAGGAGAAACAACAACCTTCATTCAAAACAGAGATTATAAAAGTCGAGTCAAAGACAAGAAAGAGACCTGAAGAGGGTCTGAACGATTCAAACGGTGTAAGGGGCTTGTTCACACACATTTCAGTTTGTTGTCTTGTGCTTGACAGAACGCTCTTAAAACATGATGATCAAAGTTAAAAAACACTTTCAATAAGCCAAAAGGAGACTGGTTTCCCTGTTGTAAACGAAACTTGGTTCTCACAAGACTAGTATATTATCACCATAGCTTTTGCAACGTCTACATCATCTGCTTCACAAATATGGATATTTTTACACAAAAGCATCATTCATCTTAACTTCAGGAGGCCTTTATTAACCACCCAAAGCTGTATGGAGCACATTTTGTGATGGATGGGTGCACTTTTTTTTGGACTTCAAAATCTCAACCCCACTGCCATTATAAAGCTTGGAAGAGCCAGGACATTTTTTAAGAGAACTCTGATTGTATTCGTCTGAAAGAAGAAAGTCATATACACCTAGGATGGCATGAGAGTGAGTAAATCAGAGTAATTTTCATTTTTGGGTGAACTACAACTTTAAGTAATGGTTAAAAGGTGTGTTCTATATAGTTTGAATGTAATCAAGACATACTAATTCTACGGATTTCACGAGGACTGATACCATCATACCATCACAAAGTTACTGACTCTTACAGCTTGTTCAATCATTGTGTATCCATCCACAGATTATCCTGTTTAAATAATTGTTGTGTATGTTAATGGTTATTGGTCTCAAGACAAAGAGTCCAAATGCTCCTGAATCCATAAGACCGATACCATGAAAATACGGTTTTGAATTTGGACTCAAGGTGGACTTAAGCTCAAATCCACCCTCAAGTCTTACAAAACTTTAGATTATCAGAACCCTAGATCGCCTTTTTTCCATAATATATACAGAGAAAATAAAAACTGTAAAACACCTAACCAGATATTTCATATGATTTCACAGTAAAATGCTAATTGTACAGTTTATAGAAGTAAATAGAACAAATATAAAAAAAAGGAAAACCTGTAAACTGATATTGCCAGAATTTCCTGTAACACTTTGTTACATCTTCAGTTGTTTAATGAAAGTTTGTTGTCCTATTTAAGTTTTATGTGTTACTATGATGGTGTTTTGTGTTGTGTATATACAGGTTTTGGCCATAAATGTATTTCGTTTTTCTGTATCTTTTTGACAAAAATTATTCTGGCAACCTCAGCTGCCAATTTTTTTATTTTGTAATTCCTACATATTTTTTTAAAAGTGTAACTCTTATAATTTAAGACCACAAAAAACTAATTTACCTTTAGCAGGTCCTCAAGTCTCATGACCTCCTGCTCCAAGTCCTGCAGCTCCCCGCAGCGCTGGCCTAAGCTTTCCAGCCGCAGGAGCAGGGACTGAATGGCCTCCTCCAGGCTGCTCTCCTGGAAGGTCCTGCTGCTCTCTCCGGACCAGCTCACAGCGCCAGCCTCGGGCAGCATGTCAGAGGAGGTGAGCCTCCTCACCAGCTGTCTGGTCAGACTGCCTTCCTCGCCATCCAGCTCCACCGGCTTTAGCTCCAGAGCTTCATCGGGCATGTTGGGCTCCAAGAACACCACATCCTCAGGTCCCACCGCAGACAGCTGACTCTCGGAGCACAGCGAGCCTGTGCCATGCCCCTGGGCCTCAGCTTGGTCCCACTCCAGGTCTGGATCGCTGACGCTGACGCTGCCGGAGTCTTCCTCCACACACTCCTCTTCAACCGCCTGATCCTCAGAGGGTGGAGCCGGTTCAGAGGGAGGGTCCATCTCAGGGGGGGTAACTGTGATCTCAGGGTTTGACTGGATGGGGGCGGGGCTTGAGGTGGGTGTGTCAGAGAAGGTGAAGGACAGGCGTTTACATTCGGCCACACCGCAGCCTCCGTTTTCAAAGACATCATCTGGTAAAGTGGACTGTTTGATGGAAAGAGAAAGAAAATATATTAAATATGGCTCTCTGATGCCCTTTATTCTTTTCAGCACTAGTATCTATAGTAGTTTTAGTGATATAAAGATGCAAACAATATTTACTGTCCAAAAATCACGCACACTAAAGAGCAGCAGAAAAATTAAAGTATTTTATGAAATGGTTTTTAACACAGGGATTCCCAAATGTTTTGTCAGCCAAATCCGACCTAAAACACTGACCTGATGTAACCTTTTAAAGTTAATATGTCTATATTTGAACACAATTGCATGATCTCATTTCTCTATTAAATACACCACTATTCAAATGTTTGGATATTGTTTTTCTAAAAGATGCATTAAATTGATTAAATATGACCGTAAAGACAATGTTACGAATGCCTTAATTTTCTATTCATCAGAGATCCCTGATAAAAACCAGAACAAGTTATTTAACATTGATGTTCTAATGTTTCTAATGTAAGTCTTCAAACATCTAATAATAGTTTGGCAAAGTGTATGCGTGAATGTGATTAAGAAGAAACTTGTTTTTGCGTGAAAAAAGCAGAGCACAAGCAAAGAAAAGAGCCACACGCAGATGTTCACTCAGAAAGGCAGGACACACACTGTGACCTGACTCACGTAGACCTCCAGACTGGACCTTGAGCGAGGTCTCAGCGCAGCCAGATCGCCAAAAGAGCGACTGCGTCTGAGTTTCTCTAAGAGCGTCTCTCGGAGCGTGTGCAAGAATGAGAGACGCTGGCCCTCCCACCGCCGAGGATGCCACTTCTTTGCCATCGACACACACGTAAATACAACAACCACGATGCCAGGGTGAATACAATTCATCAGACACAGCAGCACAGACTAAACATGAACATTCACACACAGGATGCAAGTGCTTTTATATTGAAGAATACACACAAAATAATAAACACTGAACCCAGAATAGCTAGCCAGACTCAGAGGTGCTATATTTAGTTTAGTACTCAGCTGTTAAGGTGGGAAATGTGCCAGTGTGATGTAACGCCTGATTTCAAAACCTCAATATAACGTATCATACTGTATGTACACCCTTGTGAAAAAGAAGTGTGCTCAACTGCATTAAATGTGCACTTCAAGTATTATAATTAACTGTAATTGCATATAGTAAAATATCAATTAAATAAAGGCAAGTTAAGAATTGACACTTTCGTTAATATGTTTCTTAACACACTTGAATATACTTTTTAAAAAGTGCAATGTTAAGTAAAAAGCTTTACTTTAAAAGTGCATTTTAAATCATTTTAAGCTTTTGAATGAATAAAGTAGTGTTTTGATATTACATATAAAGTTAGTAGATTTTAATTGATTGCTCTGTAAATATATTTAAATACATACAATATACAATAAAAATGACATCATTGTATATTATAATTTACCATAACAGTTTGTCAGTACATCACCAAAAATGATGTTCAAAGACAATAGACAATTATGAAATTTCATATAGTTACATTTAATATCAATTTCAACAAAACTATAATACATTTTTATTTAATTTGAAACAACAAGCAGTGGCTTAAAACATTTAGTGCACACTTAACTATAGTATTTTATTTCTGTACTCATTTTAAAGTACGCTTAAGTGTCCTTATTTTTCACAAGGGCAGAATTTAAACATGTAATGATGCAGCTGGTGACAGAACCAGGAATTTTAAACGGAACCGAGAGGATTTTTGAGAAATACACTCACAAAGAAAGATGTGTCCTGGAAAGTGGGCGTCTCAGGTGTGCCTTGGCTGTATACTGAAACTCGTCTCTGAAGGGCGGTGGCTTTACTCACATTTCCTGAGGACAGTGTCAGATCCTCCACGTCAAACGGACTGTACAAAAAGGAGAAAAAGACAGACATGCATTCATGTACAGCAAACTAATATACTAAAGTATTTAATAAAAGAAAGCATATACCATATAGCATAAAAACACATGCATTAACTGTGACTTCCATGACTGCCCTGAGGAGGGCAGTGTATATCAGCACTATCATTTCACACTCATCTTGTTTTATTAGATAACTTCACTTACAACCAGGCAACCTCCAGGTTAAGTTTAATGGTTCCCAGGTCATTGACGTCTACAGCTACCACCTGAGGCATAGCGGTGAACAGGTCCTTTGTTTCACAGATCACACTACCCACTAAGATGTGAGTGGCCAACCCCTTTAACTCTGTCACCTAGTAGAATAAAAGATAATGAATTAAGAAATTGTAATTTCTAAAATGTTTCATCTAAAATAAATGCAAGGCTTTCCTTACAGAAGTATGTTTTCTTGCATTCATCAATGATCTAACCCAAAAGATTGAGGGGACAGGATGTAACATCAACATTGAAAGAAATCAATGTTGAGTAATATGTCTTTGGTGGTTGTCTGTGACTGTCAGAACTGTCTCATTAATTAATGGATAACCCTGTGGACTGAAGCCCACCTTGATGTTGATGAGGTCTGTAATGAGGGGCATGAAGATCATCTCCTCTCCATCCCAACTCTGCTTGGAGTTCGTTTCGATCTTCCCCTTCAGTTTCCACCGCTGTCGGCCGTATCTCATGAAAATCTAGCAGAAGTAAAAAGAGAGAGGCAACAAAAAAATGGCAGAATTAGGAAACCACTGCCAAACTGTCAAGTTTGCATGGTTGTTAATAGAGCAGTAAAGCAATGGGAGTTTTCACTGTTTAGTTTTATACAGTCTTGCAAAATCTAATTGGGTTTGGTGGGTGTCTGTACTTGAGGATCAGAAGAGAAAACGTTGCTAGGAGAGCTGTGATTACAAATGAACTGGATGTACTTGGCAGAACAGCATGCAATTACTATAAGAGTTTAGTAATTTGATAGAAGGCAGATGCATATGGCTTTATTACAGAAAAAAAGAAGCCATGAACCTCAGTAAGTTCCTCAACTCACCTCGTACTGATCGCCGGGACAAAGCCTGGCAAAACCAGCCAATCCTGAGACAGGAGCAAAGGAGGTGAAATGTTTGTCATTGAAATACAACAAATGTTTTATAAATTTTTTGTGCAAAAATTCTGTACCTTTCATTTTGATATGAAACTCCCCCAACAGGTTCTCCAGCTCGGCCTCAAAAGTGCTCATGTTCTGAGGAGATGGAAACACATGGTAGTAGATTTTTAATTGGCCATAACATTTCTTTGCATAAATAATGGTATTAGGACTCACTAATAACTAGTTGCTTATTAGCATGCCTATTAATAACATATTAGCTGCTATGAGTATTTATAAAGCTTACATTCTGCATGACCTTATTCTACATCCTTAATCCTACCGAAGACTATAGAATACCCAAGACGTGTCACTCGTATAGTTTGGAATGGGGGAAATGCAATACTTAATATGGCTGATCAATCACAAGAAGCCCCGCCTTTTTAAATAAAATATCCAATCGGTGATCTGTGAAGTCAGTGCAATAAATCCCAAATTTTCCCAAAGACTCTTCAATTCTAAAAGATTCTTCTGTTCTAAAACAACAGCATTTATTTGAAATAGAAATCATTTGTAACACTATACATGTCTTTCCTGTCAATTTTGATCAATTTAACGCATACTTGCAGAAAAAAAAGTATTAAATTCTTTAACCATCAAAGATATACACGTCTCATACATACTCAGAAATTCGATAAACCTCTAAAAGCTCATCTTGAGACCTATGTGTCTTATGTAAATGCACTCTCATAGACAGATTAACTCAAATCAGCCTAATTGCAGAGACCAGTTATTCATTCAGACAATCCAAACTCAAGTTGATTTAAAATATGTACTCTTCTGTGGCGTAAACAAAGCAATAAAAATAACCGGTGAGACGAACAAGCATTAATGAAGTACCTCTGTATACTCTTTGTATCTGCGGTTGACCTCCGCCAGGCTCTCACGTGTGCCTTTAGTGGAGGGTGAAGCAGTGAAGGCCTGTTTCATCTTACTGGCGCCATCACGCAACCTTCTCTGAATACAAAAGCCCTCGTACAGCTCGTCAACCTGTAAAAACACACACACACAGACTTATATTACACAAAAGCAGCACTGCACACGCTCACGCATGCTAGCACTCACTAAAGATTGCATAAACGCTAGCTTTGATGTCTAAAATCCTAGCATACATCATTACAGAGCCCTGGGGGTCCCCATTCAGCAGAGAATCGTGGCTTCTTTTTTACAATCTACTGTAACGTTCTGTCAGCACAATGGAGCGGCGTACTGTACCAAGCACTGCAAATGAATTTGAACACTTCAAAAGCAAACACAAAATGATGCGGCTCAACAGGCCTGGGGACAATAGTAATGCCATACTTCTGTGACAGATGAGCAGCTTGGAGCCACGGCCTTTATCATGGAAATGCACATTTAGCACATTCACAACTCAGTGAACATTGGCCGGCTCAAATTAGCTATGTTAATCCTACCAGCGCCGAAGAGAGAGAGTGATTGAGGGGGGTGGAGAGATAGCAAGAGGGGCAAAACAAGGATGTGGAGACGGACCGCGAGTGACAGAAACAAGTGAGCCGAAAGGGCCAGCGAGAACAGAGAATGATGGGGGAGAGAAAATAGAGTCTGCAAGAGGAGGGATGGACACTAGCTAAACGAGATCCGGCAGAGATTTCCTGTGATGCAGAGTGTCCTGCATCGCTGCTGAATCTGCAATGCCACAGCAAAATTATACTTATTTTAGGAATGCTAATTTCACATTTTTTTAGGCTGATATTTTAAGGACTTGAAATGAATATAGCTTCCTTTCGACCTAATTTGAACCCATTGTTCCTAATGGAGCGTTTGTTAATGAGTCAGTGGGAAACTCTTTAACTGGACTTCATATGTATAAAATAAAACAGAAAGAAGCCTTCTTGAAAGAACTCTTCTGCTTAGCAATGCTACATTTATTTGATTAAATGTACATTAAGTACAATAATATAGTGAAATATTATTATACATTCAAATATGTGCTTTATATTTGAATATATTTTCAAATAGAATTTATTCCTGTGACGCAAAGCTGAATTCTCAGCATCGTTACTCCAGTCTTTCATGTCACATGAGCCTTGGAAAAAATTAAAATAAAAAAATCATTCTAATTAGCTGAATTTGTGCTCAATAAACATTTCTTGTTATTATTACAAACATATTTTTGTGGAAACTGTAAAACGTTTTTTCAAGATTATTTGATGAATAGAAACGTCAAAAAGAATATATATATATACACATATATACATACACACATATTTATCAACATTATAAAAGTCTTATTGTCACTTTTGATTCCTTTACATTTATGCATAATTATGGATAAAGGTATTATTTCAATCAATAAAAATTAAGAGCAGGTGTATAAAAAATATACAAATACTTTATAGATATAAGTACTTTATTAGATCCTGTTTCAATCATGTTGACACATTATTTACTGAAAAAAAACCCATTGCAATCTGGAAAGAAATTGCTCACATGACAATCAGTTTTAGTCATTGGTCTGAATCATGGACTGAATCAATCTGACATTTCACTGAATCGGCTCGGATGACTCGCTTGCTCACTAAATGACACATTATTACTAACGTCTGACTCAACACAAGCAGAGAACAGTTAGAAAGAGCAGTACTAAAAATAGGTATATTTAAAGAAGTAAAGTTATTGAAACTTGCATCAATTCATATCAAGTACACCAAGTTAATAGTGTTTCAGAGTTGTGTAATGGTATTTTAATCAGAAGTGATTATGTTGGAGAAAATAGAATTGTTAATGTCTAGTAAGATGTTTTTCAGGGTTTGAGGGGGTTGCCCCCCCACTGGAAACACAAAATCTTGTAGGAAACCCTGCTGTGATGCCAAGGATGTGTCCTACTGAGCGCCGCTCTGCGAGGAAGTCTGTATGAAGATTTAATCCATAACGTACAGATTCTCCTCTTATAGGAGAAAACAAAACATGTCAAGATACTAAATCAAAAGGAAATATTCAAACACACGCAGAGGAGAGATGTGAAATATTGATGCGGGGCTTTTGATGCTGAAGTCTCTCATTAAGGGGAAAGGGTGAGAAACGGGACAATCTAACCCAATTAGTGTGTGTGGATGAGGTATGTTAACTGTGCGTATGATGGATGTCCATGTGTGTGCTATGATTGTGTGGGGGTTGGTCATGATGAACGACATACATTAGACAAACAGTTAGCTGTGCCCATGTGGGGATAGAGTGTCTGGACGGTGATCCTGTGGGTTTAATTACGTTAAGAGGAAAGACCCCACCCAAGTCTGGAGAACTGTCACCAATCACAGCTCTAATGTGGTACACAGCTGCCTGTTTATTTGGCTTCATAAAACCCCTTGTCTGAGTCCTCTCATCTGCCAAAGCAGCATGGCAAATGAATCCACCATAACCACCCCCAGCCCAGTCCATTCTGGCTGCCGGGTGGGGTCTGATGGGTGCATTTTTATGAGCTGCATGATTGACAGCAAATAAGCCTTTGGAAAAATACAGATTTTTCTTAATTCAAGCTATCATACTAGAATCCAAGGGAATTTTCCATAAAATGAAAACACTCAGCAACCACAGACTATAAAACTCCAACAAGAACAAAACAGCACCATAAGGTGCCATGAAATAGTCCATACAACTCAATTTCACAGTTACACATTTTGGTAGAATCAGACCCCCATTCTTAGCATTTGTATCCCCCTTCTAGTTCACTAGTTTTAATATCTTCCGTGGCCATTTGACAGCTTTCTATGAGAAAAATGGAAAGTTCACCAAGAATGTAAATCCATAATTCATCAAAGTCAGTATTTACTTATAATATCATTGCAAACCCATAAGACTTCCCATCTTCTCCAAAACAAAAATTAAGACATTTTTAATGAATCCCAACAGATTTACATCCCTCCATAAAATGTCTACTATCCCTTTAAGTCAGGCGTCATCAAACTCAGTCCTGGAGGGCCGGTGTCCTACAAGGTTTAGCTCCAACCTTAATCAAACACACCTGAAGCAGCTAATCAAGGTCTTATTAGGTATTCTCCACTTCCA
>JAUMHI010000064.1:6447181-6460562 GCA_032359435.1 Enteromius unitaeniatus
GAAGCAGCTAATCAAGGTCTTATTAGGTATTCTCCACTTCCAGGCAGGTGTGTTGAGAAAAGTTGGAGCAAAACTCTGTAGGACACCGGCCCTCCAGGACTGAGTTTGATGACCCCTGCTTTAAGTCATTACTCAAAAAAACATTTTCTTCGTCAATCACCACATTCAATCATCCCTCAACACAGTTGATCATGTGACAACACACAAACCAGAATCTATCATTAATGTCATAATGATTATTATATAAAGGCGTTGCACGAATATTTGATTGAAATGAAATTTGAGAGCTTGTGTTATCCACCGGAAAACAAAATGTCATCCAACAAATTCTCAACACTAAACATCTTCTCAAATTGACCAAACGTATCCATGGAATGAGTCTCAACAGGAGTGACTTGTGACTAACAGGATGGTGAGCTGCTCAGGTTAGCTGTGGCTGTCAGCAGAGGGTTTGGCAGAGATTTGTGTTTGTTTGATACAGTCACAGCAGAAAGAAAGCACTGAGCCATTACAATCGGCTGATACTCTGCCAGACTGATATTGTCTCAGTAAAATATTCATGTCCACTCAGTGACTGCTTTCTATCTCATTTGCTGTGCCCACAGCATTTGTTCTCACAGGCAATGCCGGCGGTGATACAAACAGATGTATGAATGTAAAAATGTATGAATTTCATGATATAGATAGGTTTAGGCAGGTTTAAGTGATTTTGATAAGATTCTAATTCCTTAAATAAACTGTGGTATTGTATTCATGCTGGTTTTGTATGATTTTAAACCAATTTTATATTATTTACAAAGAAAAGTTAAAATAAAATGTCTAAAGTATAAAATATGATATAATATTAAAATATAATGTGGAGTAGCCAAATTTAAAAAAAAAAGTAACTATTAAAGGGTTCTAATATGTGTTTCTTATACATGCGAGTATATACTTTTTTAAAAATAAATAAAATATAACATACACACAGCCCTATATATATATTACACTTAGTTCACATTCAGATTATTCTTTTAAAGTGCATTATTTCTATAAATACTCTTTAAAATTATGTGTGCTTCTTTTTGACAAGGGTACATAGGAAAAGCATTTTTGAAAATGTAATATAATATAATAACGTGTTAGTGTATTAGTGGTGTGGTGTGTAGGAGTGTGTTGGTGATTAAAATGATGCATCTGGGGCAAACTGTGTGACACACACCCAAATATGCATTTCTGCTAACAGTCGTTCCCGCTGGGAACACTTTTGATCTACTTGGGAACGACTTGTTTTTGAGAGCAGAGGTCAAAGGCGTGACTCGACCAAGCCATACGTGATTGTGAGCAGCTGTTGGTCAGCCCTCTGTCCATCACAAGTGTGCAGCTTCGGATTAGGCCTACTGAGTCAAATAGCAAGCCAAAAATACACAGCTGGTCCTCACACACCTCAAAAACAACAGAAGGAAGAGTGCACATGGCATATTAATGTGTATCACTGTACAATGAGGATATTTTAAACGGACAAAGTGGTAAAATCCTCTTACGTTGCAGGGATGTATCAGCTGTGATCAGAGGATTTAGACCGCTACTCAGGGAGGATTCCAGAATGATTAAACGGATTAAACCTACAATAATTCACCCACATCAAACATCTTTGTGGTCCAAAGCCAGATCATAAACGGCAAGCCTTTTAAAACCTCCTCTTGGTGTTGCCTAACTTCCTATAGGGAAGCAGGACAACTATGGTTTTGATAAAGATGATTTTTAAAAGAAACCGAAACCCCTGCTGACAGTCTGAGGCTGTTATCGATGTGCTTTCTGTGCAATACACATAAAATAATGATATAATTATAGACATTATCTTTCCTACAACCATCCATGGCCTCTTTATCCACAGCTCTCACAGATCAATGTGCTAGATATTATTCTGCTGATGTCTTTCAACAGAGGCTATTGAACTAAAATAAAATTGTCAGTGCCATTGGCTGCTTTAAAGGGGAAGGAATAAAGGACTCAACCTATTAGGAATTAACTTCTTGGAGAAGGTGCTGACAGACTAACACTAATTGTTGACTGTCAACACATTTGAAGTTGGGCATTTGAATTCATTCCCTTTAATGAGCCGCTTCTACAAGCAGCAAAGCCCTGCTCCTGAAACAAATTCTACTGCTTCAACCCGGGTCATGATGTGTCATCATATTGTTTTGTATTAATGATGGCATGACATCACATCATATTTTCAGGGAAATACTACTATTACTACTTATAGTACTATAACTTGCCTTTATCGACAAGATACCATTTATAAAAACTCACTTCTATATCTTCATACGCAATGCTCAGTAATAAAGCAAAAACAATACTAAGGTAGTAAAAACTGAATTATTTAACATGCATTTTGTTATATAACTAGATATTCTATGCATATTTACAGTACAGCTGCAAGATTCTGGCTAAATTGAGAATCACATTTTTTTTGTCCTAAATAGAGATCAGTCTCAAATAGATGTAGAAATAGCAAAAGAATAAGCCCACCAAATACATATGGACCTGACAGTATATCTGTGTACTGTATGTGTGTGTATGCGAGTGTAATTTTCTTTTTGTAGTATTAGAATGATAATAAAGTGGTAACTAACTCATAAAACTACTCATAAACTAACTCATGAAAAGCCTATTTCACTTGTATCATTACTGGGTGATTTTGAACAAATCTCTTGAATTCATAATTTAATGACAAATATATTTTGTAATTTGTCACAATACAGTGGACACAAACATCATTTGAAGTGCCAATTATAGGGCTGGGCAAAAAAATTTAGTCGATTCAATGGACACGTATAGATTTTTTCTATATTTACTTACACAAGAATTAAACGTAAGATTTATGCTAATCTTATTACTAGTCTAATCTACTAGATGTCATCCCCTTATTTACCTTGCGCTATAAATTTTTAAATAATAAAATGGCGGATTCAGGTGCGTTCCCGATACCAACCACACCTTCAAATAAAAAGTCAGAGGTATGGAGGTATGGAAGCATTTCACATTGCGCAAGAAAGATAAAGTTACAGTGGACAAGAACACAGCTATATGCTTGATTTAGATTTAATTAAGATAATTAAAATGTTTTATCCTAGAGCTTCTGTAATAATTTGAATGACTGTAAGACAGAAATAATACTTTATAAAGCGGTTTCTTACCTAAACATGATCACAGTCAGCTCTCTGTGTCAGTGACAACGCAAACACAGATTCGAATGTCCTGGTGTGACTTTTTCAAAGGCAAATAGGCACAGACGAATATACATCACGTAGAAATTAGATCGTCATCACAAGTATGATGGCAAACCTAAGCAAGCGTTGAGATCTCCTCTGAAGCTCCCGAGAAGACGCTTATGAAATTACTAGGGACTTTTTCTCAGGAGAAAATTATGAGAAGTAGGAGACTTGCTCATTTACTCACATTTATTCTGCCTGGGAGAAATAGTTGAGATATTAAAGAAATCTCATTTGTGACTTTCTTTCCTGTGGGATGTCAAGACTGATTATCCATGTGAACTAAATAGGGCAGCACAGATCCGATCAGCTTTGAACATAAACGCTGCCTTCTCATTTCACCAAAATCATACAGAAACGCATCTCCCCTTATTTAGACATGCACACGCTCATTAACACCCTGGATTGAGCCATCAGAGGTTTGTTCATCACTCAAGGGAATTGCTTTGACCTAGATCCAGTGGCAACCATAAACAGCATAAAACACAGGGGAAAACAAAACACTTCTGCAAGTCACACACGAAATGTTCTTTATAAGGGCAAAAACAAAAAAATAACGATTGAACTGTTTGTTCGAGATCCGTACGGTACCGCGCAGTTCATAGTGTTCCAGTGATCTAGCTGAATGCGGGGCTAATTTCAAGTGTGTAGTGCTAATTTGAGCTATGAATTGCACTTCAACAGCCTCAAAGCTCCTGTCGTCAGGTTGCCATGGCTACTTCGGGACTAGACGTGCTGCTGAGTTGCCAATCAGCACTGTAGTTTACAGCGTACACCCACCTGTAATGTCACTAAAACACACTGAAAGAAGAAGGGGACACAGCAGGACTCCAGACACTGGAGAATGTCAAACCGGGAGACTCGAAATGAGTCAGGACATTCATTGGAAACCCAAAGCGCTCTCAGAAATGTTTTTTTATAAATACTGTTTTTACTAGTTGTACTGCCTTCCCTTTTTCCAATCTATAAAAACAGACAACAAATGCACACACACACATACATATAGATAAGAATGACCTTGCTCATGTGGAACTCCAGTCGTCGCATGTATCGCTCTATGGTCTTGATTTGCTAGAAAGAAAAAAGAGAAAATGTCATAAATCAAAGTTATTCACTGAAAAAGAAAAGGCCAAAGAAGAAAGTTTTTGAAATAGGGATGAATCTAAGTTCAGAGTCCCTCATTTTCAACACGGCTTGACACCTGCAGCGAGTATAGTGTCACAATAACGGATCACTGCTGCAGGAATGCAGAAGATCATTTATGCAAAGCTGCTTATTTTCCCTGCTGCAATTTAGCAACTTCAAACTTCTTAGAAAGGTTAACACAGGCCATCTTAGACAGGTTAAGAAGCATTAGCATGTTTAGGGACCCTACCTTGTCCAGATCATACAGCACTCCCTGAGGAAGAAAAGAAAAAGATATGTGAAATGAGTGGAAATGCTCACTTTGTTCAAATCAACACTTTATTGTTAACAAGTGATGTTCGGACAGAATCCCTGCTGAAAAGACCATCTTAGATTGGCCTGATGGTCCAGGCTGGTTTATGCTGTTAAATGGCAATAAAACTGAACTGATGAAAAACTAAGAATAATTGACCAGGAATTTCTTCTAGTAAAGAAGTCTGACAGAACACCAGCATCCAACTAAAACATATGCTGCACTGCAATTAATGACTTTTTAATGAGTTTTTAATTTCTCCTTTAATTTTTTACTTGTTTTTGTTACCATTTATAATAAAAAGAAAAAATCTGCCATTGCAGCACACCAGAATTGATCCTATTAAAATACATTCTCAGAAGATAAGTCTTAATATCTTAGTATTGCATCTCAAGTAAAATGTCTTTTTTAAAGCTTTTCTAGATATTTAATTATAATACATTACTTTTATGCTTTTGAAGCTGCATAATATGTTTTGTAAAAATGTACTGTTGTTAAATATTAATGCAATTTAAAATGTTTTCTGTGTGAATATACTCTAAAATGTAATTTATTCCAGTGATGAAAAGCTTTATTTCAGTATTAAGTGTCACATGATCCTTCAGCAGTCATGCTGATTTGAATTTTGAATTCCTTTTCAGTTTTTCAGCAGGATATAACAGTAATTTTGAGTGCTTACACACTACAGAACCGGGTTTGATGAATAGGAATGCACAAGATTGATTAAATCATTAAATCAATTTTGAGGCCATTTAAAGAGACGGGTTCAGGAATACACTGAACTGTACTTCTGAAACCTCAGAAACTAAATCCAAAATATATATCTACATCAGAGCTAATAAGTACTGCCTCACTGGCTTCATTATGCTTCAATAGTTGCCCATTTGTTTTTTTAAAAGACACATTATATCCCTGCTTAACAACTCATGAGATTTGCTCATTGAAATCAATAGATTTGCAGTCCTCTAGCATATCGTAAACTGTAGTGTGTAGGCCCCCCCGATGATGATGTCATATCCAGTCTCACCAGTCTGGAGTTCCTCTTCATGTCTTTCATGAGGGAAGTGAGTTTATCCAGCTCTGTTTGGTGCACCTCTAGATATTCACTGACAGAAAGGGAAAATGACAAAGATTTCAGAATGATGTAGGAACATTGGAAGCACACAAAGATTTCATCACAGCCTTTCTGAGCAGCAGTGATTCATGCAGTCAATGTGTGTTCTGAGAGCTGAGAGAAGATCTGTGTGACAGGAGAAATGAGAATCGGAGGAAACATCTGAGAAGCACTCACTCCAGGCCTTGTTTGAGGGCTCCGTAAACTTCTTCCACTCTTTTGGGCTGCGGCTCTCGTGAGCTGCTGCTGCTGCTGGACTTGTGCCCGGACAGATGGGGCTTCCTGGGCTTTGAGATGGGCTTCTTCTGCACTGCTGAGTTCCCCATGAAGGAGTTACACCTGAAAACACACAAACAGATGTGAATGAATCTTAAGAAACCTGTCAAGAACATGTGTTGGTCATCTGCCACCACAAAATCAGACAAGAAATGATATTTTGCTTTAAACCACCATCACACTGACGTTTGTTAAAGTTGCTATATTGTCCTGCTGCTCATCTGATATTAAAGTTGAGCTCTATTTCATGATATGATATTTTTCATTTTATTTTTTATTTTTTTTGCAGGCAGCTGACAGATTAAACAACTAGGATTATTGCAGAGTGCTAACAAAATATTAATAAAATAATTACAAAAAATAACATTTTCATTATTGTTATTTAAATGGAAAATTAATTCTATAAAATATCTGAAATAAATCACTTCATTAAAGTAATAAGAATCTTGAAAGTAGAAATTAAAAATAAAATATAAAACATGAATTGCAAAAATTATAATTAAAAATATACATACACAATTTAACAATACACAATTACACAGAAATAATTAAAATAAATAATTTATTATGTTTATTTTTGTAATGTTGTGGTAAAATATAGTCATCCAGTGTAAAAGCCAGAGAGATTAGTGCAGGTTTGAAGCAAGTAGTTTAATGTTGGTATTTTAGTGCACTTGACACTGCAATATCTATGTAAATAACCACCCTCTTCTCTTTTGGGAGACAAGGATTCATGTCAAATGCGGATAAAGCTTGTAGTGTTATCCATATTCCTTGGTGCTTTCTGACATTTGAGACAGCTGTCACAGTGCTTATTAGCCTACTTCTGATGTCACAGTCAACCACATCTAATAATATTTGCATTTCATAATAACACAATGGCAGTTGGTTGCTCGACATGTCTGAACGTGTCACACGCAGTCAAAAAAAGCACTGGAAGTAGTGCTACAGTAAATCTAGGCCACTGTGCAGAATGAGCACATACTGTTGCCTAAGGGTCATCTACTCACGATGCACTCCGTCATGCTAAGATAAGCCAGGGTGCCCTGAACAAACACACTCTTTAAAGCGGTTACTGTTTTACAGGAGCATAATGAGCGGCTCTTCAGCAATTCTAAAGTGTACTTTTACATTCCAAAACCTAGTGGAAAGTCTTGAGAGATAGCGGTTATTCGGAGGAATTAATGGTGTTAAAATGTTCAGTGGGTGTGGTGTTTATATATTTCATCTTCCACAGTGACAAAACCGATGCTTGATATTCATAGAGTAGCTCTTCTATACAGTGGGGTTGGTGTCTCAGCCTCTGACAGGGCGGATGACCTCACCGTGAGCGCCTCTCCTGCAGGGTGCTGAAGCCGGCAAACGACTGGCTCCTGATGATGCCATTGGGCCCTCCAGGAGAGTGAGTGCCAGAAGCCATGATGTCTGGGAAGCGGGAGGACACTCCTGCAAGAGGGCAGAGAGGATTCTGGGTAAGAAAGAAATCAGTGGAACAGATGGGGGAAGGGTTGTGTGTGTAGAATGACAGTGTTGGGAATGACCAAATGCAACAATTTGGTGTTAATGACAAAGAGAAACAGAGAAATTTATGTTTTTATGGTTTCTCATAATAAAAAGGTTAGTTGACTACGAGCAGTTTATTCATTTTATACACTTTTGATATGCAAAACATAAAGATTTTATATCATTAGTCAGTGCTTTACTATAATTGCTTATACTTTATTGGGTTGCACTTTATTTCACAGTATGTGTACTTATAATGTACTTATAGTGTACTTGCACAAGAAAGTACTGATAACATAAAGTAACTACATGGAGTAGGGTTAGGTTTAGGTTCAGGGGTGAACAATCCCTTTAATAGTAAATTATTTCAAACACAAATAATAAATAGTGATTACATGAATGCGCTTATAACTGAAGAAAATAAGAATTTGCATTTCAGGGGTTTAAATGCAGAAATGCACAGTTACTCCTTTTGTTAAAAAAAAATTAAATGAACTTTTTTGTTAGGTTTTTTGCTTTTTTAGGTTTTTTTTTTTTTTAAACAAGGTAAAAATCAAACTAATGTTAATATTACAGCAATTGCTATCAATTAACTGAGTTAAACCTGAAACATTCACTAGATTTTTTTTTTAAAGATCCAGGCTCTCTATTGAAAAGATATCCTGACATCCATGACTCTAAATGACAGTACATAAAACCAGCTGAAAATCACACAGCAATAAGTCATTTAATCTCCTCTGTATACGGTTACTGAAAATAGCACTGCTGGGTGAAAAGACCCCATACGGTGCACATTCAGAGGTTTTTATACAGCGCTCAAAGCCACCTGAGCCCACCACAGATCAAGACGCAGAAAAAGCACTTAGACGTATGAGGCGGCCTAACGGAGCCCATAAAGACCAACGTCATCACTCATTTCTATCAAGTGTAATGATCCAGAAATCTCCTGCTTACAAAAAAGCCTTCAAGATCATCGCTGATCTTCTTATAGCTCATCTCCAACCTCCCATAATTCCTCAGAGCAAAGCGGGAAAACGACAGTGATGATTTGAGGGTAATGAGGGTATCTGTGTTCATCGATGTGAGAGACTCATTCTGACCCCAGATCAGAAAGCAACCTTCGTAACCCTGCCTGATAGCTACACAAAAAACAAAAGGGAAAAATCAGGGACAAATTCTCTCCATATTTGAGGGTGCACAATGTATCCACGAGCTGTTTGTCGAAGGTAACCATACACCTGTGGGTTTATGCTCAGTGCGATAGATTAATAATTGCTAATATAAAGCTACGGCAAACCAATACAGCTGTGAAAAAAAATGTTGTTTGCAGAGGAAGGACAAAAGAGCCTTGTATAACAGGCTATTTATAGGCAATGTTATATTGGTTTTGCCTCTAGAATGAACTAATGTACTGTACATCTTGATCATATGACAAACACTCAGATCATCCTCATAAACAGGAAAATAAAAGTCAGAAATATTGAAAGAATACACAGTAGTCTACACAACTGCTCTAGGGAATGTGTCCCTTTGCTGTTCTGTGTCCATAATTTTATCTATACTATACTAACATTTACTATACTAAATGGCATGATTTTATAAATAAATTTTATTTTTCTATTCATATTCAAGAAATATTTAGTAATTAAAAATATAAAATATGTTCTAATGAAACAGCGAATTAAAATAATATACTAATGTATGTACTGTATGTGCACTTATACAAACATCAATTTTTTATTGTTTTATGATATTACGTATGATGATTTTTTTTATTTAATACATTGAATGTGTATGTATGTAAGTATATACATATATACATACATGTATATATATATATATATATATATAAAGATTATTCTGGCGATTATTTTATCGAATAGTCAACTATTCTAATGAGCTATAATTAATTATAAGCTCGTCTGCCCGCTGTCTTCTGCCCCGGCCGCGAGCACAGGCTACACGCCTTAAAGTGAAAGGACGATGATGTGCTCATGAGACAGGTGCGTCCTCGGGTTTCCACTAGATCCGCTGTCAGGCTTTATCGTTCTGCACTCACATCACGGCGGGATTGAACAGTATTCCCATAGCGTCTTAGCAGACGCAGTACGAGTGAAAGTGTTATCACTAGGTTACTCTCGTAACCCAGGTTCCCTGAGACTCGGGAACAAGTACTGCGTCCCTTACCGTGCTGCAAGAGTTCGGTGCTTCAGTTGAGGACGAGGTAACCGAAGACGGCTGTGCGCGCTGCCCGCTTATATATACGCACAGACACGCCCTCTCAGGTGAGCTTCGACTACTGGATTTCGACGTTTTTTTATAATCGATTCTTCGACGTCATCGACGTGTCGCTGCAGGCCTATTATATATATATATACACACATTGTGTTACTGTTAGTGTATATAGTGTAAATATAGTACATTTAGTGTAATTTCAATTAAATTTGTTTATTAGTTAACTACATTTTCAATTGGATATTAATGGTACAATTGTATCAATTTCATTTATGCATCCAAGGGTTAATGCTGTAAACTATCAAAACACAAAACGAACACAAGGAAACCAATATAACCAATTGCTTCAACAAACAAAGGTTCCACTTCAGTTTCAAAAACACAAAGCGACACTGTGCCACCCAGTGCATGCTGGGATTGTTCCACTCATTCTATTCAGGCCTAGTCGTCTTGGTTCACAGGCACTCGTGAAGCGCCGCTGATGTGGGCTATGTCATCCCCGTCCCTCCGGGCACGACGGCTCATAAGTATTCCAAGTACAGCTGCCTGGCACCCAACTCTGAACTCTTCACTGTGAGAGACGGATGAGGGGACAAAAGACCCGGGGAGGGGGGCTTCATTAATTTGTCACCTCCAGCAGGGACCATGTTTATCTGGCTCGTTGAGTGTGTGCGGGGGTCTTGAAGCTGGGCTGGACAAGTACCGAATAAAAAGTGTGTATGTGTGTGTGTGTGTGAGGCAGAGGGGGTCCCTCGTTTCCTACCAACAGCCCACATTATGAATTCTGACTAGTGTTTTTGTTGTGTTAAGCATACTCAAAGTGTATCTAGTGGAGCTGCTTAAAACAAGAAACAAAAAAAATTTAAGTTTTATTCTATGAAAACAAGTACTTTGAAAACACACATGCTGCCTCCGAAATCACTTACTTCCCTACGACATAGTACGCGAAAAACAGTATGCGAGGCGAGTATTATGTCCGAATTCATAGTATTCGAAATTCAGTAGGCGAGAAGTGCCAGGATGACCTACTGCTTCCGCCCGAATTCTATAGTATGCATACCATGGACACTTTCCTATCCCATGATGCTCTGGGAGAGGAGGCGTCATATTCGAAAAAATGGCAGAAAGTTAAGACGCGGCTTATTTCAAGTGTAAGTACCTCAGGAATAAAACATGGTTTATTGTGATTAAATTACACTTGTTTAACACAATCTAAATAAACGGATGACTTATTGAAAGTTTACATTTTCGCACTGTTGTGACGACACATGACACGTGACAACATCAATATGGCGGATGTAGTACGTCCGAATTCCATTCATACTACCCACATGCACTATACTATATAGAACATACTTTTTAACGATCGGGTAGTACGTTAAATTTTAAATGTAGTACCCACTTAAGAAGTATGCGATTTAGGACACAACAACAGTGTCTTTCATAGGAATGCATAATATATCAATATCATATCAGTTATTGGCTGATTTAACAGTGTCTATTAATGCTTTACATTTTATTATTCCTGCTTATTACCTCAATTTCTATATTGCGATTGCTTTTGCTGTCATCTTCTGAAACACTATCATTTATCTGAACTGACTGCATTGCAAATCTCAAAATTAATATTAATTTTTCATATTATATACAAATTGTGTGATATAATTACAATGACTGATTTAGGCTTTTTTTGTAATTTAATCCTTCATTCATCTAGACAAAATATTGATATTTTAATACTGCCAATTAATTGGTTATCAGCCATAACATGAAAACAATAAGCTTATCATATCAGACATAGGTCACTCAAAAATTAAAATACTCACCCTCAAGTTGTCCCAAACCTGTATGACCACACAGTTGACGGTAGTCATTGTCTTATCATACTATGAGAGACAATGGCTACTGTCAACTGTTTGGCTACAAAGATTCTTCAAAATATCTCATTTTGAGTTTAAAAGAAGATAGAAACTCATACAGGTTAAGAACAACTGGAGGGCCAATAAACGATGACACTCATTCATCTTCCAGTGAACTATGCCTTAAAGTTTGTTGTAGCACTTCAGAAAAGGGAACAGTTATTGACTATTAACTATGACTTTTGCCTCAATAAACTTCTAATTTGCTGATTATTAATAGTTATTTAGGTAGTTAAAAACGTAGTTGTTAAATTTAGGTATTGGGCAGGATTAGAAATGTAGAATAAAGTCACTTAGAATAAGTAATATGTGCATAATTACTACTAATAAATGGCTAATATTCGTAATATGCATACTAATAAGCAACTATTTAAGAGACCCTAATAAAGTGTTAGCAAGTTTGTTTTTTTACTGAAAAAACAAAAATATCAAAGAAATAACATCAGGATTTTAACATCAGTCCATTTCCTTTCTGCACTGAAGCGCTAGGAAAAGTAATTTTATTTCCCACGCAAGCACGTGCGGACGGCCGCGTGCACACATGCACAAGCGGACACTATCTGCACGCGTGAATCTCATCAAACTCAACCCACACTGCAACTTAACAGCAGCACGACTCCTAACGGCTGTATAAATTATAGTTTCTATAGTAACAGCAGACAATGCACAATGTGTCCAGTAAAAGAACACTGTTATCATGGATCCCCCGCAGCAGGCCTTCTGCTCTGAGGACCCGTTGTCTTCCCTGCTCTTTTACTCTAAGGTAGGAGTTCAATCCCAGCAGCTGTGTGATGCTCAGCTGGTCTTGCTGCACACTCCTCCTTGGAAGAGCGATGAACTCACTTTAAAGATCCGTGCCAACCGTCAGGCATGTGGCAGTGACCGACTGACCCTGTTCTACTCATGCTGGGGTAATGCGTGCACTTGGGAAGTGTCACCAAACAGGCCAGAACAGGGATCTGCAAAACCACATGAACTCAAAATCAACTAGTCGATTGGTTGACTCAGTGACCAAATATGTCATAACAACCCTGACTAACATTGCTGCACAGGAAAGGAGTCTTTATTATAAGCACAAAGATTGCTCTTGTGTTGTGACCGAAAGATCACGTGGTCATGACAGTGGCTGCTATTGTTTAAAAGTGTCCAAAAAATCCAACATTCTTCTTGAATTTGGGAGGCTTTTTAAGCTTATTGCCACATGAACACTATTTGGACAAACCATTTAAGTTTAAAGTGCCTTTAATAGTAGGCATTATAAGAGGTGCAAGCATAAAATATTTAAAGAATGTAATCAAAGCATTTATTAAATTGAAGCGAGCTTCAGCAGCCTTCACAAATAATATAGAACTGAATAAAAGTTAGCTATAACCACTGATTGTGTCTCCAAAAATGCAAACATGAGGTAATGAGCACAACTTTTTGGAAAAAGCAAGAACCAACAAGTGAAACATTCACCGTGCTAGATAAAACACAAACACACTAGAGGATGGATACCTGACCCAAGCCCGACGGTACCCGATTTTTATATAAGAGGCGCAAAGTATATTTCATACCCTAGAGCTGCTTTTCTGATGGACCGATTTTAAAGATACAAACATTAACCATACATTTGTTCTCTAACACACATATTTTGGCT
>JAUMHI010000064.1:6474433-6497778 GCA_032359435.1 Enteromius unitaeniatus
CAAAAAGGATTAACAAAAAGGATAAACATGGTTTAAGTATACAGATGTAATATATACAGAAGTCTTATATATACAGGACATCATACAGCTGCTGTTCTTACAAATCCTGCTTAGCTGACATAGACACTGACATCATAGTTATTCATTGGCAGCCTCGGACATGCCGTGCAGAGTGATGATGACCGAGCACATTGTGTAGAGCTCACAGTGCCAGTTCTGCAGATAACATCTGAGTTAAAGCCAGACTGCACCCTCAAATCTCTCGTCCTGCATGAATCAATACATGGAGCAGCTAAGGGCTGAAATCAAATGCCACCACAGTGAGCTTTGCTGAAGCCCCGGAGGGTATACGGTTTCCCCAGCCTGAGTGCCATAGATCAGAGGTGTACAAATGACTTGAAATATGACACTGATTTTTTGCACAAACTTGATTTGATTGACAGAAAACATGATTAAATCCACCTTAAATTCAGCTCTTACATAGCTTTCTGTCAGCTCATAATATCACTGTAGCAATATCACATGATCTTATCATTAAGTTGCAAAGACCTTAAAATTAAAATACATAAACATTTCTCAAAGTCTTGACAACTACTTTTATGCTTTGGGAACAATTAAGGAGGAAATTAAATGTAATACTGCAAAATCAATACAGCCATAATACCAACTGTAATTGCATATTGATGAAAAAAGAGAGAAGGAACAATCTGACAAGTAAGAGTGGCACTTTATAGAACATGCATATAGGTGGCATAATATTAATTGTGCCTAATGACTGCTTTAGATGACACTCATTTCAGTTAATCATATTAGTCTGACATTTTGGAGACTAATGTAAATTAATTTTATTTACCAAGACTCCACTAGCCGCTACCCAGGTATACTGAGGTTATTCACAGAAGTACTCATACTTTTTTGCTTCAGGACTTCACTCTCTACTTAAGGGAGAAACACAAAAACCCTCTTTGAATAACTCATCAAGCACATGCCCATGCAAAAGCACACAAGTGTGTATTTTGTTTCCATAAAGTTGCCCCTTACTCTAACACGTTTTGATCGTATTAGGTTAAAAAAATTGAATAGCTTAAGTGTAAAGGTTTTTAGAGAAAATTAATGCTATATGCTTAAAAGCTGGATGGCCTTCACTGAACTTGAAAAGGTCTGGAATGGCAGTAAATTTTTAGCTTGAAATTTGTATTTCCAAAAGAAAACACAGATAATAAAATATTTACATCTGAATTGGGTCAGTCCAGTTGAGTCAAGCCTTCATTTGCTATCACACTTAGATTTGCTTGTTTCTTCGTCAGAATCGATTTGGAGAAATTCAGCATTGTGTGAATTGTTTACCAATTGATCCTCTGCTGTGAATGGGTGCCGTCGGAAATTCAAACAGCTGATTAAGACATCAGACTAGACTTTTCTTTGATTTTATAACACGCATAGAACACCAATTCAGCAAAGTCCCCAAAACATGGGTGCACTGAAATAATATTTAAATATCAAATATAAAAAATGTATGTATGTAAGATGAAAACTACTTCCTCCAACACAATAATGCACAATGGTTATATCACAGCAGAATAAATCTATTATCTTTAAAAATCAATTTACAGTATATCTAATTATTCCATCTATCTATTTTACCACATGCTTCTGCATTTGATAAACACTGCTCTCTAAAAGCATGTGAAAGTGATGGGTAATGTCCAACACATTCGCACAATTACAGTCTATAAATAGATACAGCAACACATTTCCACCCAATCCCAACTCAGTCATGCTGTTCCTACAATTTAAACCCTAGAGGGAAAAAGATCATAATTTACAGTCAGGGATTGAGTGAAATGAAATACCTTTCATACTATTTTTTCTCTCTCTTATTATGTTCATTCTCATAGAGGCAACAGTGTTCTGAAACACCAGTTAAATCTGAGCATTCAGTGCTGGGTGGAGATGAAAGCATTGTTTAAGACAGCATATGACAGACAAAGCAGACTGGTCATCTGCCAGAATGTAAACAGGCTTTAAAATGTTACATTTACCAGTGCAGATATGTTTATATTGAGCTAATAATTCAGATTTCTCACAGCCTTTGATGCCAAACAAGCCTTCAAACACCAAATAAGCAACAAAACAACATGCTATTGGCAATGTTGTCCAAAACACAAATGATTTTTTTTTCAAACATTTCAGATCAGTATATTTTTTAAAGAAATTAATACTTTTGTTTAACAAGGATAAATTGAAGTGGCAGAAAATACATCTGTATTCTTCAAAAAGCTTTCTATTTTAAATAAATAAATGCTGTTTTTTTTTACTTGTATTGTGATTAGAATGATTTTTGTAGGATCATCTGGAGTGAAATTCAGCTTTTCCATCTTAGGAATAGAAAAATGTAAAATCCATCACAATATTAGATTGTGCTCTTTTCCTGGCAACATTTCTAATTCTCATGCACTAAAATGTAAATTATATCCATCTGCTTGAACCTCTGTTTACAGAAAAAAGCAGTCATTACATCTTATTACATTCTATTGTTCTACTCCAAAGAGTCATTTAGGAGTAACCAAACAGTAAATGTTCTTCAGAATTTTTACAGTAGATTAGTTAATGCAAATTTCACAAAAAGGGGAAGTTTCTGCCTTCCGGAAGATCAACAAGCATCTACTTTGGCATATCAAAAAGCAGATATCACTCAAAAGAACATGTCTGATCATGCACTACCTTATAAAATGCCAACAGCCTTAATGTTTCAGCCCTACAGCGACAAGCTCAATGAGTTATCAAACACATCTACTAATGTACTTCAACACAACCTTGAGTTATACAAGTACGCCCACTCGACACCGATTATGTTAAGATATGACACATAAAAACTACATCTCTGCAGGATTCACGGCCTAAACTTCCCACCCCGTCCTGGCGTGACCCTACCGTCATCATCAAAGATATCCTCGGCCTCCTCACGCATCAGTTCATTTAGGTCATCCTCCGTGATGTCAGGAAAGGCCATTCCGTTTTATCCTCTCTTTCGCTTACGTGTCTGAGCAGTAAGTATTCTGTAAAATTGAATCAACGCTCGGACGGTCTCACCCCCAGGCAAACGTGAAGCCCTCTGTCGGCTTGAGCCTAAGCAGAGAGGCGAGAGGCAGTGGACCGCTCTGAGCTTCTACTCACTGCACCAAGTCGAGTGTGAGTGTGTGTGGGCGCCCACACCATCCAGGCCAAGTTTCATCAACAGGATGATTTCATAATCTCCTGAGTGAGTGTCAGAATGAGGGAGATAATGTGTGCGTGTGGTAAATATGCCAAGCCTGGCGTGTTGAGTTGAGGTCAGGCCGAAGCATCTTGCGAGCCAAACCCTGTGTAGTATTCATATTATCTTTTATTCATAGTAGAATGTAGTATTACCTGAAGGCTTTTAAATTTTGTAAAATAATATGAATGATCTATCAGATGGCAAAATGCATGCATAGGTCATGAACAACAGATCGTGTTGATCATTTAGAGAACTTAATAACACATATGATACTGTAGGCTTTATAGGGTTTATATGGTGAATCACTTACAGTTTGGTGTGTGTTTGAAAGCTTCTACCGTGTTCTTCACATCTGAAGTGTTTCTGAAATAGTAACTAGGCTGCAGTGGATTTAAGTCTTGTTCTTTAATTTTGGTGTGCCTCCTATGAAAGCACTTAGGAACCGACCTAATGACAATCTCATTAACGGAGGGGTCAGCTCACACACTCACAGTCATATAACAGCAATTATTCACTTCAGGACTCTTTAAAAACATGTCCTAAATAGAGGAACCAAAATAGATCCACCCACACTTGTCATGTTTCCTGGAAACATTTTGATGTGATTGCTCCATCCTTTTACAATTGGTGGTGTTTGCTAAGGCAAGAATCACTATATTTGTATTATTATTTAAACAGTTTGGAATTTGAACAGTTTTTGCTATGGGTATGAAGGCTATACATCAAATGATGCTTTTCCAAACAACCAGACTTAAGCTTCTTTTCTATTAGCATTTCTATTAGCAAAAGCTTATGTTGAATGAGGAAGCCATAAGTAAGCACCTAGCAAATTAACTACTCACATTTTGTTTGTGTGTGTGTGTGTGTAACGTTAATTGAATATAGCATTTACAGTATATTGGCTACCTACCACTTACCATACTTACCCCTAATTAATAAACCAATACCCTGGTAGCATACAAACTAATAGCTGAAAGAAAATCGAAATACAAATAGAAGAAATCATGTCAGTTGTGGGAAAAGGCGCACATACTAACGCAACCTTATTTAGGCTAGGCTACTGCTAATTTCTTATGTGCTTGAAAAATGTATGTTCTTCCGCAACTTTTCACTTGATTACCGATAGATGTGCATTCCACCAGCTTAACAGGCCTATTAATCAATATATGGACATAGATTTGTTTCCTACCTTTGTTAAAATGTTAAAATTCAAAATGATGAGGCGTGTTCGCGGCTAATAATTTGCATAACATGTGCCAATTCAACTCCATATAAGGCCTTTCTGTACCTCACGTCCAGCTAACTTTGTCTTGTGTCCTATAAGTACACTGTAAAAAAAAATCCGTAAAATTTACGGTAAAAAACTGGCAGCTGTGGTTACCAGAATAAAACCGTGAAAAATACAATAAAATGTGCAATAAACATTAATTTAACAACATTACATGTTACATACAACCCTAATAAACATAATTGATGCAAAAAAAATAAGAAACATAGTTACTGTATTTCAAAGAAAAAACATGAAATTCAAACAAAATGTAAAATTCCTGCAGGGAACTCTGGGAATGTCAGTTTACAGTGTTTCCCTGTAAATTTAACAGGAATTTACCATTTAACAGGTTTTTACCGTAGCATTTGTAAATTTTTTACTGTTAAAATCACAGTCATTTTTTACATTGTAAAAGAAACCTATTGCTCGGGACAAGGTTTCAAAGCAATAGCTCACTCCCCTAAACACATTTCTTATAATTAATAATCTAAATGAGATGGGTTCGGTCTGTTTTTCTTCATATGGCCAAAGTTTGTTTTGGTTGACAGATTAACTATAGATGAACTATAGATGAACTCTAGCATCTAACAAGTCTACAGCTATGCAAGCAAAACTACCTAATATTATAAAGATGAGTGAATTGTGTTGGGTTGGAGGCTGACTTGCCCCTGGCCTACAGTCGCCTGGTGGTGCCTTTCAGGTCTGTGCTCATGAATAATGAAGGACACAAGAGTAATAAGACCCCAGAGGTAGCCAGGAGGAACTGTTTTCTAGACCAGACCACACACAAGCCTGGCTACAAATAATGTCAGTGTGAATCTCAAATCTAACACAATATCTCTGTTACAATCCTTCTCATGCAGTTATCATTGCATGATATATCGCAGAGAATACATAAACTCAAAGCCACAAAACCTGACACTGCATGACACCCTTTCAAAAGGCACACTTTTTTACACCAAATGGTTGCATTTTAATCTCTTTTAGTAGATATTTGTTCCTAAAATTTACACCTGAATGGTACCTATTAGTACCAGAAAGGGCCCAGCCTTTTTTTCTGAGTGTAACAATAGCCTATGTGTAAATAAACGTGTGTTAAATCAGCTGAGCAGTGATTATTACTGTATATAGTATATTCTTTTAAACCTTTAATGCATATCAATATAAAAATGTATATAAAAAGAAATTCAACAGTCTTTCCTTGTATTTGTTTTCCTTGTCTGTGATAGATATAAAAATTAAATCTTTTATGGCAATACAGGCTCATCAACAGTCTGTCCTGCTGTAATTATGCTAGTTGTTAGTCATACCACTGAGAATGAGCAGTTATCATACCAACACACACACACCTGCTGTTATCAGCACATCCCACGCACCACAGACTGCCCTAGGTAAAAACAAAAAGCACATAAAAATCATTGGAAATGACAGTGATCTACACAATAGAACCACAGATATTGATAGTTTGTTAAGCAGTTCAATAGAAGCTGAAATATATTTCTACTGTCATCTTGCTTCCTTTATTTTATGGAAACATCTTAATGCCTATTTCCATTAAGTTGACATTTTCTTCCTTTATCGAAACGTTCTCACATCACCTTTAACACTACTCTAATGTCTCTTCTCAAGTTCATCTGTCATGTCTAAGTCAGTCAGATAAAAGGACTCTGGGTCTTGTTCTTGATTTGGTAAAGTGCCAAGAACTGCATAAGCACTGATATGAATAATCTTATTTCATGTCAATTATAGCTTAACAGTGTGCTTTACTTATGCAAGAATATGTAACCTCTTTTTGAACAGGTTGTACTAATATGCAAAGAGACGGTAATACAAGAAAGGATATTGAAACAAGGAGAGGCTATTCTCTTATTGTGTCACTTTGGTTATTTCTTTCCACCAATTATAAATACGAACATATATTATAAT
This sequence comes from Enteromius unitaeniatus, assembly GCA_032359435.1. Classification (NCBI taxonomy): domain Eukaryota; kingdom Metazoa; phylum Chordata; class Actinopteri; order Cypriniformes; family Cyprinidae; genus Enteromius; species Enteromius unitaeniatus. Next base: position 6,480,889 of record JAUMHI010000064.1, read on the forward strand.
ATTAGCATCTACTAAGACATGCTGCTTTGCCAGAGAGACAATAAGAAACATATTGCAATAAAAAAGGCGATTAATGGTTCTGCACATACACAGTAGTAAACTAAAAATCATGCTATTCTTACAGTGACAAGTCAAGGTCTCTGTGATGATTCAATGTACATTAAAGTATACGACTGGTCTGCCTTTAATGCTTGCTGAGTCTGTTTGCAGATTCATTTTGAGAAGATGCTGGAATAAGGTATGTAAATTAAATAATAGGAAGCACCCTCATGAGCAAGAACAGCTAGCGATTGTTTGTCGAAAATAACAGATGACAGATAGTTTTCCTTCCTAAAAAGCTCTTCACAACTGGTTCCACATCAGGGTCACAAACGATAAGTGGAGGAATGTTGTTTTATTTCTGATTTTAAACTCTCTGTGACCCAAAGCCACTTTGCAAAGCTTCACTGCTTACTCAGAAAGCATGGGAAAGAGGGCACAAGCAATGTGACAAACAGTTTTACTGAACCCCACCCTTTGCCAGTTTCAATATGACTTCTGTTTTTACCACTAAACTATTTTTCATATCCCCAAGGGCATTTGAAGGACAAATGCAATAAGTCAAAAACATGAAACTGAATGCAATTTTCACAGTTTTTAGGAAATGTTTTCTTTTAAGTGGTTAATGTTAGTAATGGTACCAAATGTTATAGTTTCATGTTGCTATAAGTTATGGTACTGAATGATAAACACAGTACAAGTGAAACAAATGGCAATACGAATACTAAGTAACTAGCAAAAATGCCTCCAAAAATACAAGTGAACTCCTATTGTTCATAAATAATCACGTGTCATAAATCCTTATAATACTCCAATCGCGATTCTCAAATTTTGTTTTTTAATGACTTGAAATGAGCAATTCGTTGCACTTAAATTATTTACTGGTAAACAATATGGGAGGTGGATAATTAAAGTGCCGATTAAGCAACAATACAACTTAATCTTTAAATATTTCTGTAGAAATTACAGTATTATTCGCAGCTGTTTGCCAGTAACTTACTGTAGATTTAAATTTATGTTACTTATTAGCGACAGTTTGTTCAAAGATAAATGAACATTAAACATGAACAAATCTTTATCTTTACAGGACAAATTAAACAAAATAGCAGCGTCATGCAAAGCATTTCTGGAAACCAATATTAGAAGAAAACAGAAAAAGGTTGATGAGAATTTCAGTTTCCCAGAATGCTTTTTATGAGGCTGTTTTAATATTCTGTAAAGATAAAAGACTTGTTTTTGTTTATTGTTCATTTCTATTTAAACAAACTGTTGCCAATAAATTTGATAAAAATAAATCTACAGTAAGTTACCGGCAAGCCAGCTGCATAACTACAGCAATTTTTTTACAGTGAGGCTATGGGTGGAGAAGCTTCTGTGGTTTGCATCACATCCGTTCCCACAGAAACAGGTGACCAGAGAGCAGGGATGTGTTTGTAAGAGGGGGTGGAGTGAGAGAGAGAGAGAAAGAGGGAAGGAAAAGAGCCACACCTTCCAGATATCTCTTAGCATGCTGATGTTGGTTAAGAGCAATATTGGTCATGCCTTGTGCCAGAAGTTCGCTCATTAACCACTTCCTGAAAAACAAGCAATTCAGGGACGGTGAAAAAAAGTGAAATAGTACATAGGATAAAATTACATTAAAGTTGAAGTAATGCTATAAGATAGACTTAGACGTTAGACTTATTAGTAGCACATGATCTGGTAATGCCTGTCTGTATTCCTTGACAAACAGGACAGTGTTAGTGGCACTGTATGGCTAACGATATACTTAGTAGGGGAGAAAGGGACAAAGGGAGCAAACCAAACTGGTGTGAAAGTTGAATAAAAAAATAAAATATAGCAAACTATATATATTTAATATTATATTATATTATTATTATTATTATATTTATTATTAAAAACCTTTTTTATATATAAAACAAAATTATTTAAATGTATAGTATATGCATTATTTTATTTATTTAAAATATTTAAATTTGAATAATTATTTATGATTTACTATTATTTAAACTGATTTTGGCTTGCTATTAAAATACATACTAATGAAATAAATAAATATTAAAAATATATTTAAGAAAATAAAAAAATATTCAAATAAAATTATTCTGTAAATAAGGTAATAGGTAAATAAATGTCATTTAATATTTAAATCTAAATTTGCTATTGGTAAGATTACAAAATATAGATTTTTCTTTATTATTTATTATTTGTATATAAAGATTAAGGATTGGTTTGCAATTGAAAAGATAAATTAATTAATGAATTAAAGTACACAGTAAATCTGCAAATGTTTATGAATTCATTATTTATTCATTAATGTTATTTGATAGTTATTGAAAAACTCACTTCTGTTCTCTTCACTTCTTGGTGCTGGGCTCTTAGTTTTCTATCCTAGTATTTAGTGTGAGATTCTCATACAGAGTTCCAGAACTCCAGACAAGGAGCTCTTTTCCAGTTTATCTACATGAGAATGCTCTTTCCCAGCATGCCTGGCAAGGCTGTCACCCTCTGCTCATTCATCCCAGCCAACCCAGGGATCTTGGCATTCCTCAGTAGGCCCACATCCTGCTTTTAAATCAATGATGAGCCATGGTAACATCCCAGTATCCATCAACACCAGCCCCAAACCCCCATGCCCCACAGACTAGAGTGCTCTTGAGAACCCTGGGACCCCTCATTTGGGATCGCACAATGTTGTTGCCCCGTCTGTTCCAGTAATGTGTACCTGTCGGGAAGCTACTTTTCTAATACAACATAATGTTAAATGAGGCATCACCACCCTGTTGGTGCATGATTTATGGGCTTCACGTGTGTCAGGGTTGTTTTGTAATCATTCCAGTGGGCTGCTGCTGCTTTCTTTACGAATTTATAAATTAGAATGACTCATTTATGATTGCAGCTTTTTGAAGACAAAATGAAACTGGTTCAGACACAGCATTCTGCCATCTGTTGTCTGGCTAATAAGGTTACCACTAATAAATATTCGTCAGACATGCATCCAAAAAACTGTCCAAAACTAATTTTACATCAGAAATTATTATGTGTTATGGATGCTTGCATCTGTGATTTCATTTCATCAACTAAACCTATTTTATTGTTAAAAAAAGTTGAATTTATTTCAGCTTCAGCTGAAACTAATTAAAATAAAAATATTAGAAAAAAATTTAGAAACGTTCTTTGGCTCACTAACTGAAAAAAAAATGTTCAAGTTAAAATATATATATATATATATATAATAATAACAAATAAAAATCATACAAAATTACAATAATAAAATGCAAAATTACAATAATAAAATGTTGCAAATCAGATAAAATGAGTAAAAACCTAAATTAAAATATTTAATTAAAATAATATTCAAGCAAATATTTAATTATATATCATGATTTGATATTTTACTTTTAGCTTGGGCCCAATCTTCACAGGGAAGCCTTTATTTTTTTTTCTTCATCATATTTTATTATTTAAATCTGATCAAGTCAAATCTGAAAGTGCACACAAAACACAGGTCTAATATGTGAACCCTGGCACCCTTTTTATTACGTTGATATAGGTAGACTGTATATTGCGACGGTTTAGGAATGCTCATTCAGGATTACTGACGTTGTGATCAAAGACTGTGCATTTGTTAAATCCTGAGAGGACCCGCTATGGTTGATGGTGTTGTTGATGGCCCTTACCTGAATCAGCATGCTTCAATGGCCCCTATTGTTTTATAATATCAGGGCCATGTGGTCATTATGGTCTTTGGTGCCTATCAGTAACAACAATGGATGTCCAAACGCCTCATAATATCTTTTCTCTGAGAACAACCCATTGCAGAGCCATATGCAGCAAGGTGGAAGATGGTGCAAATAAAGAGAAGGAAATGAAATAGCAAGAGGAGTGTGAATGAATCACTTTTCTGTAACCTAAACCTCTCTGAGGTGCTTAACCTCCATATTAAAGATCTTGTATTAGCTCCACAGAGGCGTGTTGCCATGGAGTGGGAAGATGCTGCTCTGCCTCTAAAGCTTATAGTAAAGGGAAGAAATGTAGAAAAAGGAAGCCAAAAGCAGAAAATAAAACAAAACCAAACACATAGATCTCAAAACAATATATTTATCTGTTTAATGTTGTTATCCTCACAACTGAGTCATCAAGATCAAGCATAATTTGCAACTTAATGAAAACTGTATTTTCATAGCTTAAAGGCAGAGTAATGATTTTTCAAAAATGTTTAGAAAACTGAGTCGGGGCTGAATAGCCAAACAAACTTGTAGTCAATCAGCAGCTTTTATACAAAAGTGCTGATTCACTCCAAAATTAAATTCTTAACATCATTTACTTACCTTGTTATCATTCCAAACCTGTAGGAGTTTGTTGCTCATGCTGAACATAAAAGAAGATATTTTGAAGAATGCTGGTAATCAAACAGTGTTTGGTAGAGAAAGAAATACTTTGGAAGTCAATGGAAAGCATAAACGGTTTGATTCAAAATGTCTTTTTTTGTGTTCAACATAAAAAATAAACTCCTACAGGTTTATAATGACATGAAGGTGAGTAAATTCTGACAAAATGTTCATTTTTGGGTGAACTATTCCTTTAAACAAGTATATACTAAGTAACTCACCATACATACAGACACAATATTGGCATCTATTTTTGAGATGTTGTTTCATTCCTGTAGTGGATTTAAATAACTCATGTTAATGAATGTTCATATTACTCACCCATAGAGACAGTTGTGGTGCTCAAAATACCATGCTAGCATACTACTTTTATGAGTCCTGCAATATCCATGGGCCTGTCCCAACTTGGAACATATTTCCTGTAGAACCATTCAAGTAGATTACACTTTGATTGCACACTTACAACAAAGAGGTGTAAAACTGCTAAGTTAAGTTTGTTAAAGCTTTATTTACACATTTCAAATTTCTTTTCACTTTAAAATAAATTCTACATGTATATTCAGTATCTGATTAACTGATTTTGCTGTGCTTTATTTGTAGTCTCTACACCAATTATATGTGCAACACATTTTAGTTCCAAATTCATATTTAATATCTCATTCATTTCGCTTATTCTGGAAAATTTTCTTCAACATTATGGAATTTTGGAGCACAAAACTGAACTGGGACAGGCCTATGAGTAAGAGTTATGTTAGCACTTTACAAAAGGTAGAGAGATCGATTATGTTGGTCAGAAGGAAGAAAGCTGTCAAATTTGCCATCACTCTGTCAACCATTGTATCAGTAACACTAATACAACACACATTCAGCAGCTTTTCTGAAAGACGATTCTAAAGTTGAATGAAAATATAAAACAAACTTGTGTATTTACGATGTTAATAACTGAAAACGTCAATGAAATAACTGACAGGTTAGTGTTGGGACTTTGCTCAGCCAATCAAATCCAAGAACTGTAACAAACTGCTGTATAATACTATTAGTGCTTCCTTTTCCATTGCACTCAAAATGACCAAAATGTTACAGTACAAGGAAACAGGAAGCTTTCTTAATTTCCTCGATGAACGCTAAAAGTTTTGTGGTTAACAAGTGCAATCTTCACATTGCAAAATGTTGTTTTCTCTGAAAGTGACTGAATCATCCTCTGAAGTGCAATTTAACCTAACAATGGACACTGAAATATTCAAACCTGACACTTTGAATATTGATATGACAACAACGGCACTTAGCAACACCACAGACTTCATTGCGGCATGTTTAATGTTCAGGCATTGTCTCTCTAGGGGGTTCTTGACTCATTGTCAGACCTCTCAAATGGCAATATTAAGTAACAGTCATTGTTGGCTAGCTAGTGTTAAATGGTCAGCTGCCGTGTGGCGGTACACTAGGCTGCTTGAATAGACTTTCCTGAAATATGTGTGTGTGTGGTTAAAGGGATTGGTTGTATCTCCTAAAAGCACTTTTGAATTAACATCAGACACTATGAATCTTCCATCTGGTCAGAAACAGATAACCAATACAAGCCATAATCGTACAGAGCACTAAAAAATCATAAAACATAATTCTAAGGATTTACTACAAGGATAAACTTTTGAAATATCGTCCACTATCATGCAAGCATGGCAAAAGCTCCAGTGGGTGGACACACTGCGGCCTCTTGAGTGCTTCTGTGGGTGGAAATGCTCTGATCAGAGCACTAATCTGTCTGATTGTAGACAGACAGTCGTGTCAAACAGGACTCTAAGAATAACACTCTCTGTTTCAGACTCCTCAGAAGAGAACCGGGTTATCAAAAGAGAAAGAGGACTATTTTTGGCATCGAACTTTCTTTAGTGATTTGTCACAGTCGCTCTGATGAAACAGATGTCACTGCTAAAAGAATCAGAGAGAGCATTGAGTTCATTTCCTTTATAGGTACATATCTGTCAGTGCATTTTGTTGGCTGACGTGGCTCTGTCAGCCCCTGCTGGTAAATGCTGTGAATTTGTATTACGTTTGTGAATTTGTTGTTAAATTTTTTTTAAATAAATGGATACTTTTATTCAACAACAACAAAAAAAATTAATCAAAGGTTACAGTAAACATATATAATTTTAGAAAAAAAATGAGGGTCGATTAGGGAATCCAAGGGCAAAAGCTTTATTCATAAACATAGTCAAACAGGCAGGGTCAAACACCAGCAAGCAGTAAAATCCAGGCAAAGGCAAAAAAACATGGCTTATTGTGATTAAATTACACTTGTTTAACACAATCTAAATAAACGGATGACTTATTGAAAGGTTACATTTTCGCACTGTTGTGACGACGCATGACACGTGACAACAACAATATGGTGGATGTAGTACATCCAAATTCCATTCATACTACCCACATTCACTATACTATATAGAACATACTTTTTAACGGTTGGGTAGTACGTTAAATTTTAAATGTGGCACCTACTTAAGTAGTATGCGATTTCAGACGCAGCAAAGGTGACATCAGGGGGCAAGGGACACTGAGTCAAGAAACCAATGGCTGAGTACAGGGTGGAGGGCCCTCTAATGGAGTTCATAGGCACTCCAGCTGGTGATCGTGACAAAATCTGCATAAATCCTTACATTAAAGTAACTTGACATTATCATTGAAGACCAACAATAATATATTTTTAAGTTTTATTACATAATAATGGCAGTATATACATATGAAAGCTGAGCTACTGTGGGAGGAACAGGGCTATGATGCCCGTAAGAAGTCTCCAACCAGTGTGAATCATCTTTGGGCACTCCTTCAGGAGGCTTGGAGTAATATAAGTCAATGTTTGAATAAACATTTATGTGTGTATAAACTGTTTATGTAATAAAATATGTTTCCATAGTTTGTATTGTCCCTTATCAGTGCAAAATTATCACAAATTTAAAAGGATTCATGACAATATTGTCTAAAACCCCACCAAAACTTTTGGAGGGCAGTGTAAACATATTATGTTTATTTTAGAGACTGAAAAACATAAAAAAAATAATAATTATATCTGGCCCCAAACCTTATGTTACTTTAAGAAACATGCTTGTGGCAAAGCTGAAAGATTTCAAATAGTTTTAACCCTTTGTTTTTGATACACTGAAAGACAAGAAAATGTCACTAAAAGAACTGATTTTGTATTTCATTTAACGTTATTTTCCATTTTCTGATAGTTGCCTCTGCTAGATTAACATAGGCCTATATATTACTGACACTAGAGGAAGTCATCACCAAGCATGTCTGCCTTACTTATCCTAGAGACTGATCAAGACCTTGAAGAAAAGTCTCCGGGGTCAACCAGGGTGAAAATCAATGTTGAGCACATCCGATAAATCACTGCAATCAGGCATCTCTTTGAAGATACATGGCGTGCCTTGTCAGAGGGCTCTACAGCTCACAATGGCCTCGAGCATGGATCAATACTGCACTTTAATCCAAATCTTCAGCAAGAGGCCTTGGAGGAAAATGAAGGCAACCAAACTCTAGCAACAATAGATCAGATGCTCTGCTGGTTTTTCATCCATTGTCCTTTTCTCGCTTCTCCTTCACGTATTTTTTGTTCTCTTCAAAGTCTCTGCAGGTGAAGTCAGACAGCAGACAGCTCTTGCCCCAGAGACACCACAGTCTAGAGCTCTGGGGTCCTTCTCCACCCTTCAGACAGCTCTGGGGTCCTTCTCCACCCGTCAAGCCCCTCATGTGGAGAGGACTGAGTCCTCGCTCCCTGCACAGCGCTGCCTTTTGTCTTGCTGGTACAAACACCTCTTCGACATGTCTATGTGAGTCTGGAAATAATGGCCCAGACTACCCTGATCCACTCTTCACAGAGATGAAAGGAGTCTTTGAAATGAAATAAGCCCCCCCAAAGCAATGTGTGCATGCGTTTGTGCGTTTCATCCTTTAAAAAACGGCAGGGCGTTCCTAACAATTAGTTTTAATACGGGTGGAGTGGGGTTCAATACATACAGATTATCTTTTTATCTACAGTTCACGGCGAGCCTTCAGCCTCTTCTCAGACAAAAAAGCGATCCAGACGAACAGTGGAAATATTAAGACTCAACCAAAGCAACTGAACAGAGTAGATACAGTATTTGAGCTTCCACCCAATTGTCAAAAACTGCTTGTCAACAGTTTTTGCCAATCACCAAACCTTTTATGTCACCGTTATGAAATGTAGCAGGGAGATTTTTACAGTAATCCATGTGACATCAGTGGTTCAAATTTGACGAAGCTACAAGAATACTTTTTGTGTGCAAAGAAAACAAAAATAACTACTTTATACAAAATTTGTCTCCTTTATGTCACCCTAGTGCCGTTTTGGAGAGTATTACATACATAAACAGCGTATGCTGTCCTGTGTCAGCAGAACTGTACATGGATATGCTGTTTACATAATTTATGCTTTGATCTGAATAGGAAAAAAAATAATAATATTTGAGTGACCCAGCTGACAAAGAACAACATACGCTGATTATGTTCAGTGGATACTCTCCAAAATCATTGAATAAAGTTGTTATTTTAGTTTTTTGTTTCCATATAAAAATGTATCCTCATAGTGTCGTTAAATAACAGTTTGAACTACTGATGTCACATAGGCTATTTTGATAATTTCCTTGCTACATTTCTGAGCCTTGATCGTGAAAGAATCCTTGCTGCCATGGGTCAGATAGCTCCCAGAAATGCACCAAAAATATCTTTGAAGATGAACTTTGTGGATTTGGAATGACATCACACTCCCAAATATAAAGGTACAAAAGCTTTCACTGGGGCGGTACCTTTTAAAAAGGTTTGCTTTTGTACCTATTATGGTCTAATACATTACATAGTACTAATATGTACCTTTAAGGTACCAAAATGGACCCTTTAAGTACAAACATGTACCTTTTGAAAAGGTACCACCCCAGTGACAGCTTTTGTACCTTTATTTCTGAGAGTGCAGGGTAAGTAATTAATGACAGAAGATTTAGTTTTGGGAGAAACAATACGTTAAGGGGTGAAAAAGTTACCCTGAAATTAAACCATCTGGACTTTAGTTAACTTGCTTAACTAGACTATCTGCAAACTATTTCTCACCATGACAGTAATAAACCTTAGTAAGATAACTGTCCATAAAGACATATACATAAACATTTTATGGTTCATTTAGCTATAACACAAGCCGCAGTGATTCACCACAGGGAAAACTTGCATAGCTAGTAGCATCTGCGTTCACACAAGCTGCTGTCATACTGTGCGAAGTATGTATAGAGCCTAAAATAACACTTCAGTCCTCTGATTCAGACTTTTGAATGCACCCTCCCATTTTTAAGACAACATCTGTGAAATAGGCAGCCAACTCTTACGCAGCATGTCTGAGATAAATAGCATTGCAAAGATCAGACGCTCCCCAAATGAAAAACATGTGGAAATTAATACCAATCTGGGAGTGACTGAGGCAGAATTCATGGCACATGGTCAACATTCCCAAAGCAGCAGCAGCTGTAGCTGTTATTGTAGTGGAATGATTAGCACATTAGCTGCAGAGCTAAAAAAATGTATTTGCATTAATTAGCAATGCAAAGGGATTCTGAGGACACGGGTTCCCTCTGTTGTCATGGGGCATTCAGCTGATGAGCCTGAACTAAATCTTTTCTGTCACACGTAAAACAGGATTTCATATGTTTCTCTCTCTATTCTTTTCTTGGCGGTAATGCAAACACGGTTAGCGCTGTACTCATTTTGACATGGGGGTGGTGAGATCCAGACAAAAGTACCAGCGAATCAGCATCATGTCCTATTTAATAAACATCTGATTAATTTGTGCTCAAGCCAGGACTGTTAGGTTCAGTATGTGTCAAACCAGAAAGGAAGAAGAGAGCATCCCCTGCAGCTAAATCACAGTAACACAGGTCCAGACACACAATTATACCATTACTTAAGCCTAAATGCCACAATAAAACACATTAAGGCATTTCTAAGTTTCCCATTTTTGCATATTCTGTACTTGGCTGTGTACATAAGACCTTTCACAGTGACTAAGGGCAGACTAAACTGCATCAATTTACTGCTCTCCTTCTGTCAGTCAATTCAAATATGCTGCCTAGTGCTGGGCTCTCTCTCTTCAGACAACACTGCTAAAGAGCACAACACACAGAGACCAAATTACACAAAAAATGCAGAAAATATGGAACCTTATAGGCTAAATTTAAACTAGTCATGCTTGCAACCAAAAGCTATCCTTAATTTAATATGTAATACAAAATAATCCCAAAGCGTTCAATCATATCAAAAGACTATAAATAAAGTGTGAAAACACTTATACAATAAGTTTCATTAGTTAACATTAGTTTACTACATTAGTTATCTTATTAAGAATGACCAATACTTCTACAGCGTTTATTAAACTGTTAATGTTAATTTCAGCATTTACTAATGCATTATTAAAATCACAACTTTTGTTTGTTAACACTAGTTAATGCACAGTCAACTAACATGAACAATGAATTACTGTATTTTTTCATTTTTCATAAACAAAGATTAATAACGGGTGTGGTTAATGTACCACCATGTTCATTGTTAACTAATACATTAACTAATGTTAACAATTAATGAATTATATTGTCAACCAACATAAAAAAGTGCCATTCAAAGGGTGGTTGTTTATTAATATAAATATACTAATATCAAGCCATGACAAGGCCTAAAACCTGTTGAATGAACACAGTTCTGAATAACACACTTATGGATGGCCACTAACTAGTGTTGTAACTCAACACTCTGGGTTATAAGTAGAACTAAGACACATTAAACTCCTTGTTATTTCACATCCGAGTGAACCGCTGGCTACACGAGTCTGCCATTAATCTGAAGAACACATCACCAATCAGCAGCGCTGGCTTGCAGCCAATCATAGCCCAGTGTGAGTCAGAGCATGACCAACACTCGATCCCGGACACCCATGGTGTTTATCTCTGAGCTGAAAGCGACTAGAAGACGAGTCATTGCGGACATTGTGTACATTCACACTCACTTTGTGTTTCCCTCCTTGTGTTAACACACAAACTTGAACACAGACCCGTACAACATACATTCACATGATATACAGTAGATACCATCAGGGCAGTGATGCCATATAAGTACCACTATAAACTTATATAGTATACTATAAAGAACCGTGTGATCAATGGAAAGGCTCCAGTGATGTTAAAGGTTGTACATGGAACCGCAGATGTCATAAAGAACCTTTATTTTTATAATTATGCAAGAATAGACCATTTACACAGAGAAAACCCTTTAAGAATGTAGTTTCACACACATGAACATATCACACACTTACTGTTGAACTTCCTGTGACGGGCCCGGGCCCTCCAGGGCCGCTCGCGGATCCAGTGCAGCTTTCGCGACAGTTCCATGGCTGTGCGCCAGATTGTGCCCACAGGACGTCATCGACCGGCATCAGACCAAACTTTTCGTCTTGTCCCCCAAACATGAGCTCATATCCAAAGCAAACATCGGACCCTTTGAGGGCCTCTGTCCAGTTTTCAAAGTGGACTCTTTCCTCTCTCTCTGGTTGCGTATCTCTTGTCTCAACAAGTCTGTTTGCGTTGCCTGAGATCTATATTTTATGCATGAGTCAGGGGAACTCAACTCCCTCTGCCGCTCCGACACATAGTCGCCACTCAGCTTGTCTTGATCCAGGGAGCACCACCTATCCATGGCCTGTATCTGGGCACGCACACACACACACACACACACTCACATACTCGGAATTGAAAGGTGACTCTAGTCTTCTTCGGACAAAAGATGTGATTGGATACCAGGCAGGGAACATGCGCTATATCTTTGACTCCTTTGTGTACTACACTAATGTAGCCTAGTGTCTGAGTGATCTGGTGTGGCCCTGTAAAATGTAAACATTAGATGTAAAAATAAACTAGGCCTGAACTAAACTATAAATGCTTCCTTGGAAACTAATTTTAATTTGACGTACTGAAATGACAAGCAAATCAACATTAAAAAGTAGAATTAAACATCCAAACAAAGGATAGCCTAAATTAAAATAATTGTGAATACCATAATAGTGGGCTATATAAACAATGCTAAAATAACACTTTTCTGAACTGCTTTACACTATGTCAGAAAACACAACTAGCCAGAGATTATGTTTCATTAAAAACAGATTTGCTTCAAATAGCCTAGGCTAATTAAAGACTATAAATTAACGAATTCAGTATGTGAAGCATGGTAAGCAGAAACATGGGAGGCTTTCATGTAAAACATACCAATCATAATCCAGTCTAATGCAAATCTATCTAAATTGAAAAAAATTACTTAAAATTGTATATTTCTTATGATCGCCAAACGACGCTGATTGAAAAAAGTAGTTGTAGTCCTTTGTCTCCATCTAGTGGTCTTCTCCAAAATATAGACTGTTCGATGGCCTTTTTCTAGTCTGGGGCTATTTTTTTTAATGATATTCAAGATGCATAATTTGAGGTTCCATTTATGTGTTTAGCACAAAAGTACTCTACATGGATCCTTGCCTCAGATTTAAAAATAATAATGTAGTGAATTTCGCTTTCGCCAACCTAGGGCGCAAACTTGTGTAGTGATGGGTACTGGAATCGTCAATGACCTTGTGATGTTTGGATCAAGTGTCACTTAGGGTGGGGTTATGAGTACATCACATTAGAAAGATGGGTGGGATCATAAATACATTTTATTTACAATAGACAAGAGTAATCACAACTACTAAATGAACACTATAAATGCAATAGGTGCAATATAAGTGCAATTAGATGCATAAAATGCAAGTAATCCGGTTGGGTGTTGCAATGTCAGAGCTAAGCTATCTAGAAAGATAAACTGTTGCTATTATGAAAGAAATAAGGTGTAAAACCATATTATGCATCAAACAAATATTATCACATGCAATCAGCTATCTAATATAAATTAGAAAATCATATACTGATAATACACAACAATGCCAAGGTCTCTGGAAGAGGTTTGGATAAGTTAGAGTTACGTTTTCTTTCGCCAAGTGAGTAGTTCGGTAGCGGTGACTTCATCCACTGGTTGTGCTGGTAACAATGCAGTGGGGAAAGGAACAGGAATCCGTTTCGACAGCCTTGAACATGAAGAGCTGGAGGATGCTGATCCCCCGGAGCACCAAAGGGTCAGAAGATCTGGAACGCGCAGATATGGGCATGGAGCAGGTGCAGAAGGTCCTTGCCTGGAACACGCAAGCAAAGGTGCCTTGGAATGAAGGTTTGCTGGCCTGAGCTTAACCTTGTTGCAAATGTCTCTAGGTTAGAGACTCAGAACTTGGTCCATACGCTTTGTCTCTCCAGGATGGAGACTCAGGACGTGCTGCATCTGTTGTAGTCTTGCTGGATGAAGACTCTGAAAGATGTATGAACATAGATTATCCCATTCCTTATAGGCAGGAGCCTCATACCGTGGTTGTATCTGTTGCAGCCTCAAAGCTGGATACTTGGTGTCTGTTGTTGCCTCTTCCCTCACTGGGCACAGGTTTAGAATGGTGGTATTCTGTTAACGTCTTTCTGGACATGCCAGATACTCAGAACATGTTTATCTGTTAATATCTCACCCTAGCAGGGCCTAGACACAGAACGATGGTGAACTGTTACTGTCTCTCTGGTGGAGGCTCAGAACAAAGTATTCTGTTACAGGCCTTTCCTCGACAGGACTCAGAACGAGGAGTGTCTTTTGGGAAGGTACCGTTATCTCTTTCCGATGAGGAGGAGATTGCAATCTGGCGCTCCATTTCCATGCTGTGATTGGCTGATTCCATCAGAGCAGGGGGACACAGTGTGGCCCACCCTTCAATTCCTCCTTTGGAACTTATTTGCATAGTCCAAACACAAAGTTAGAAAAGTGTTACTAAAGTTTACCTGGTGCATTTCTGAATTTCGACAAGTCCAAACATGATGGAAAAAGAATGAACTGTCATGCATGCACTCATTTATTAACAGCTGAGTTATAAGATGTGTGTGTTGTAGTTTGCATCAGTTTTTGCAATCTTTTTTTGTTTCACCCAATGCTGCTGCATCCAGAGATACTAAGCAATTTATATGGCACTCAAAGGCAAAAACCTAAGGAGTCAGTCTGTTGGTGGGTGGGTGAAAGCTAGAAACTACATTTTGACCAATGAGAAGCACCGTCCTTCCCAGGCTTTGTACCAAAGGTCTTCTTCTTGCCCTCTGAGAGGTATCTGGCCGTTGTCCTGGCATCTTTTCTGATGGCGTTGGACAATTTGTTCATGTTAGTCCACTGAAATCCAATCAAAATGTAGCAAACCTATGTCCACTATTGTGGTCAGAGGGGGCCCCGCCCTAAACTGGGCCCTGGAATGTGCTGTACACTACAATAAGAAAAATGATCAAAGGTTGGTTTTTTTGGTAATTTTTATTGTCATAGTGCCTACAATTTATCATCAATGGAATAAATAAAAGAAACCAACAAACAGTTACAAAGTCTTACGTAAAACATAATGGAATGGATGATCATTCAAAAGAACATTTTATAACAATAATTCTAAGACTATATATAGAATATTTGAACGTTTTGCACAAAATATTGATCATCTGGTTACATAAAAGCACAACTGCTTTAAAGGCACCTGTAATAACCATACAGTACTTATGACAAAAAAAAAACCCAGATGGAATATTTATCAGATGATCAACATTTAAATTATTTTGTTTTGGTGACTAACACAACCACCTACAAAACAGAGTTGGATAAAACGTATATGCAATTAATAATTTCAGTGCGAAATATATTTTGGATGGACTTATATTTGGACATGACTTTGGTCACTGACTTGGACAGAGGGATGAACTGTGCATGGAATCAAGTGCTGCAGTACAGAATACAAGAGCAACGGCAAGAAGTACTGTTATTCAGCAGCTTTAAGACACATTAAAGCTCTATTGCAATGAACATAAGGTTTCTTAAACTCATAGAACTTTTCTTTGGTCTATTATTATTATTAAAATCCTTCTTCTGATAGGCTCATTAGAAACCCTGGAAAAGGTCACATCCTATTGGTGGTTTTTAAAGTGATGTCCGTGCGTGTCAATTATCCAAAGTTATGATTGTCGCCCCTCTCATAATCTCAAATTCGGCGTTTTTATATTATTACTGTCTATGTATGGCAAACACATCCTGTACATACTGACAGTGCTCCCAAAAAACTGTTCTCTATAACATTTATGCAACTGAAGACTGTACCATCATCCACAGAAAATCCAGATTAAAAAGACAAAAAAACTAAACATGGAAAGACGTTATACAAATGTTGGTCACGATCTAAAAACAACAGATCAATATTTGATGACCAAATGCATGCTGTGCTTTGGACTATAAGGACACACTATAAAAAAAAAGAAAAGAAAGATGTTCATATAAAGCTGAAATAAGGCTCACAGAGTAAATTTAAAAGAAAGTCTGTTTCCCAAATGGAGTTATGACTACAAAAAAAATATACATTTATATTTCTTTCAAGTCTGGAGTACCTATCAAAAAATCCTTCATCTCTGTAAACAAAACACATTATCCAGCAAAAATAGATCTTGTTTTAATTAACATGTCTAACAAAAGTTGATCATCTGTTGTGATGAACAGCAGAAGCTTAAGAAAGAGGACAAATAAAATAAACATTTATGAATAAAACAAGGAGGTAAACTTGATTTCAATAAAACAACAAATTAGTCTTGTTCATAACAGTCTTTAACTGAATGGTCCACTGAACTGAACTTGGTGTTCAAAACACAGTCAAAGGTCAGAGGGATCAGAGGCACAGGGTGTGTGTGTGTGTACTTGTATGTTCAGTTGTTTACTCTGAATATTTCAATCCTAATCTCCATCTCTTACCATTGTTACATTCCTTGCACGCTCAAGACTGGAAGGTGCAGACGTGCGGTTCTGGCTTGAGTTTTGGCTTACTCTCAAAGAAGTCTGGTTAATCCAGCTTCTTTGGTTTAGCTTCCTTTAGAGCCGATGTTTATTCTCTTTTGTGATCCTCAGGCGGATTGTCCAGGTCCAAACCGGGATCTGCCACACAGCAGTAACACAGCTTCTGTGCTTGCAATGAGACCGTGTCTGAAAAAAAAAAAGAAAAAGATGAATACTGTATGTGAAGATTAAGAATATTTAATACGCATCTTAACTGGTCCATATCAAAGATCAAAATGGTATTGATTAACTAGCCTTCTGATTGTAATTAATTCCAACATTTAACATTTCTAAAAGCATAGTGACAGTACATGTCCACTTTATACAAAATGAATAGAGCTAATTGAATTTGAAAAAAAAAAAAAAATATTATATATATATATATATATATATATTATAAACACACACACACACAGGTCCTTTTCAAAAAAATTATCATATTGTAATA
>JAUMHI010000064.1:6519031-6533314 GCA_032359435.1 Enteromius unitaeniatus
ATATACATATACATATAGATATATCTAGATATTACATGTATGATATACTATGTATAATATATATATATATATATATACAGTATTCCAACTAGTGCATGGAAGTATATAATAATTATATAAGAATCAGTGACAACAAGAACATTTATTTAATGTTCAAATTCTATTATATATAAAGTAAGTATTAAATTATCTTATATAAATTTATATGCAATGAATACTGTGCACACACACACACACACACACACATACAATTATATTAAGTGTTTGATACAGTTGCGCTTGCATTTAAAAAATAAGTGCATAAAATTATGGTAAACAAGAAACCGTTATTGCAAAATTCTAAGAATTACAATTACTTACCGTAACACAATGCAATCATTTATTGTCCTGTTACATCAATAATCAATGTAGTTTTTGACCAGTTGCCACAATATCTACATCTATATATCAAGCCAAGGGTGTGGTCTCCAGACAGTGAATACTTCATTTCGAATTACAAACCTGATATTTTCCAGCAGAAGCTCTCGATTAGAGCACACTTTTGCACACGAACAGATGCAGTCGTCTGTGTGAGATCCTTTTCACCTGCTCACCAGCCGGCTGACCTGAATTACTTGCTTCAGTGAGCTGTCTATCGTCCTTATCTCACTCTGACTAGACAGCAGGAGAGAAATGCTTACCGAGGTCTGGGAATACTCAATATCACAGCACTAAACCTCCATCGGCACCCCCTCACTTTACCGGAAGAAATGGTTTGCTCCAGTAATTACTAATTAAAGCCCCCTACACCAAAATCAGCCAGCCAGAGGGCTTTTAATCCTGGCGGGGGTGAACACAGTGATTCTCACACTTCTTTCCTTCCCGGGTTTCTCCATCCTCTATTTGTGGGGGATTAATAAACTCGTCAGGGAGCGAGAGGGATTGATCAGATTCTCCAGGCTCCTCTGGGCTGAGAGAGTGAAGAAAGTAGGTTGATGCTGAAAAGCATAATAACAGTCTGAAATCTAGCTGAAAAAACCCTAAACGTTAACGGTTTGATAACATCAACACAGCGCTGAGATACAGGAGGATGTTATCATGACATTGATTTAAAACTTTAAATGCACTGGCCTTGATAAATGCTGCCTTGTGTGATGAAGGAATATCGGATATATTAATACGCTTCATGTAGCATCTGCCCTCACTGATGTCTGAGTGATTTAGGCTTGTTTGCACTTAATTCTAAAAAAAATGATTGTGAAGTGGGGATGAGGAATGATTGGGGTGGGATCAATGTAGCCGTCATAAACCGCCATCTGGAAATCTGTCTGGCCTTGTGTTTTCTCTGCTCGTGCAGACTCACTCCCCGCACACACACCCTCAGTAGTCGGAGTAAAAATGGATTCCAATAAATAATGTAACACTGAAAGCTAGTCGGTGGGGGATGGTGGAGCGTGTGGTGAACATTGTCTTGTAGGAAACCAGAGCATGTGAGGACACGGCTGCTGGTTTTTCCCTAGAAAGCTTAAATGCAAACATAGTGCTGTTAAGGCTTGCTTGCTTTATTTATTGATTTATTCACTTTTTGGACTCTGGGATCTCCAAACCCTCCAAACCTCTTAGCCAAACCATTAGTTTTATGAAGTCAGGGTTGAAAACCTTGTAGACGATTTGGTATTTTCTGCAATGCAATTTTTAAATAATCATATTATTTTTCAATAAGTATATTATTATGATGTTACTAATAAAATGTTATTGCTGAAAATAGTAACATCAATGTATCAATCTGTCTATGTAGATCAATCTATATTTATAATAATAGTAACATATATATATATATAATTGTTTATATATTAATAAATAATGTGTTATTTAAAATAATATATGCACTTTAAACTGAATCACATACACACATTATGTAATAATGTAATAATGGAGTTTAGTTTTTCTTTTTACCTGAATATTTTATATTAGTCACTGTACCTCTGGTTGAAACCTCTAGATGATTTGGGTTATTTTCTGCAACATTAACGATGCAGTTTCGAATAATCATTCATAAAACAGCAAGAGAGAATCTGGGTCAATATTTTGTTTGATGTGTCTCCCTGCAGCATACAAAGAGAAGATGAAGGAGCTCTCCCTCGTCTCCCTCATCTGTTCCTGTCTCTACCCAGAGGCACGCAAGAACATCATGGACGAATTTGAAGGTAGGAAATGAAAACCTAATACTGGTAATGAGAAGCAGTGTAGAAGGAATTTACAATAATGTTCTGTGCTTTACAGTGCTCATTCTGTCTGATATTCATAACATAACTTTTTATTGGCCTGTATGCGTACCAGCAATACTACACTATTATTATCATAACAGCTGATATAGATCAATAAATGTCTGATAAATGGCCAGGATGGCTGTTTAGCCAAGTTATACAAGCTCATTTCATGAGCAGAAGGCAGTTGGTGCGTTTTATTGCATGGATCCGGATGCTCATACCTCACCAATGAGTATTCGCTGCCTGACAGTATATATTTTATGTCTTGTGTGTTTAGACATGGAGGTTAAACCCATTAACAAGCGGGCTTCTGGCCAGGCCTTTGAGGTCATCCTCAAGCCACCCTCTCCCACGGCTGACGGCTCCTACAGCATCACTACACCTCCAAAAAAGAGGGACATGTCCCTGGAGGACATCCAGAAGAAGCTGGAGGCAGCCGAGGACAGGAGGAGAGTGAGTTACACATTCATTTGTATTATATATCAGTGTAAATATAACTTTGATGTTTGCTATTTTATTTAATGTGAACTGATGATTCCTGTGACTCTGCCCCGCTCTTCCTCTCCAGTCCCAGGAGGCTCAAGTCCTGAGGGCCCTGGCTGAGAAACGTGAGCACGAGCGGGACGTCCTGCTAAAAGCCATGGAGGAGAACAGCAACTTCAGCAGGATGGCGGAGGAGAAACTCATCATGAAGATGGAGCAGATCAAGGACAACCGTGACGCCCACATTGCAGCCATGCTGGATCGACTGCATGAGAAGGTACTTGCACTGAAAACCTCTGGAGTGTGCATAACCTTTGTACATTACATAAAAAAATGTTGCGTCACTAATGCTGCCTTAATTTAATCAAAATGACATAAACAGAGTATGTTGAAATATATTATTACTGTTTAAGTAATGCTTTCGTTATTTGATGGATTTTAAAATGCAGTTTTGTTCTCTGCCTCCAAGATGAATTTTCAGCATCATTACTTTTGTGTCACAAGAGGGCGCTACAGCACAATATTTTGTGATGCAGGCTACATAGGAGTGCTGCAAAACCTTTTTAAAATAAGACTCTTGTTCATTTTAATCAACGGCGTGTCACCTTTAAGCTTTACACTTTAATGTTTATGTTAATCAGTTTACCGTATTACTTCTCTGTCCTTTCAGGAGAAGCACGCTCAGGTGGTGCGCAGAAACAAAGAGCTGATGGAAGAGTTGACAGCATGAGCACATCTCTCTACACTCACTGTCCCATCACCCCACACCATCCCCTCCCCGTACCTGCGACCTCCCGTCCCCAGAGAGACCCCCTCTCACCCCGCCACTGCTGCCCCGTGTAGAAAAGAGCCTCTGGCACCCCACCCCTGCCCTGCCCCGCCCCGCTCAGACGAAAGGGATCGACCCTGCCCCCCTCACCAAAAGCATCCTCCCTGATACAGTCCAGAAGACAAAAGGAACAACATTACTTCAGAAAAAAGAAATGTTTTTGATTAAATTGAAACCAGTCCAAGTGGATGTGTTTTTTTTGTAAATACTTCCTATTTGTTTTATATGAGACAATGAAAAGTATTGCGGTGTGCCATTTTATAAGTTTCTCTCTGTATCTTTCTCTTTTAGTGGATGTACTTGTTTCCTCTCTCTCTCTCTCCCTCTCTATCAGATCTGCTACAGTTTCTCTTGTACCAGGCTTTGGTGTTTGTGAGTTTGCTGGCTAGCAATGTCTTCTCTAAACTCGACGATCATTTTAGTGTCTCTGTGTTCATGTGGAGAGAGTAAAAGCCGCCACAGTACAGTAAACACAGCCTTAACCGGTTACTATGATAGCATTTACAACATTCTCCAGCTCTTTCTTCATACATTCATCACAACACACACACACACACAAATGCATCCATTCAGCTTGATTTAGTGATAAATGACACAAGTAGCTGTGGTTTGAGCCACACCAAAGTCATGTGACGTCTCTCGACCCATGTTTGACCATAGTCTGGGTTGCATTTTTGCTGATGGCGTAACATGAAGTTAAACTCTTGAGAATTGCTTGAAGTTCTCAATTCTGTTTCTTCAAAGATTTAGGGAATTTCATGGGGATTTTAGGTGATAAAAATGGAAGGTGTGTGTGTGTGTGTGTGTTAAGAGCAGTGTGGGTGGACTGTGTTACCCTGTGCCATTGCTCTTGTGTAAGTAGCTTTAATGTCACAAACCTGCCCACCCTCATCTTTCTCTTCCAGCTGTGCGTTTCATTCCCTTCTCACATGTAACTTTTGGAGCATAAGCTGTGGTGAATAAAGGCTTGGGGTTCTTGGAATGAGAAGATCTGTCTTTGGCTCTGTTTTATTTCATATAACATACATTAACACAAACACATAGTTCCACAAATTTAGCTGCTACTGTAGGCCTCAAAAGCGAACCTGATAGAACCTGAAGTGTAATGTCCTAGTTTACCAACAGATGGCAATATGTAGGTATGTTTGGTATGTTTAGGTATGTTTGATGCTGGTTTATGTTGGTCCTTTGCTGGTTTATGCTGGACCAGCATAAACCAGCATCCCAGCATCAAAACATACCTAACTAGCATGTGCTGTTTTTTTCAGCAGGGTACTTAATTATATATTAATTACCCTATAAGGCAGTTAGTACCAAACTAATATTAAACTTTATTCAAAATGACTGTATATATGCACAGCCTACTGCCTTTTGTTTTTTAAAACATAGACAGCATAGGCTGTAAACCCTAATGGTGTCTTTACTTAAACAATAAAGTAATGTTGACTAAAAAATACTCAACATTTTGCATTTTGGTCACATTACTTAAATATATAAGTTAATTTAACTGAATTACCATCAGATTGCATAAACTTAAGATTTCAAGTGTTGTGAGCTCAAAATCATGATATAAACCTTAAAAAAATAGGCCATATTCACAAAGAAAAAATTCCTCCATGTCTGTTATATTTCACTAGCTTAATTCACTCATTTAACAAAGTCATCTTCAATGTTGAATTTTCAATACAACTGAACATCACATATGCCACATAAGATTTTCCTAAAATGTATTTTTTCTTTTTTTTTTTACTTACCATTAAAGTGATTAGCGTTCCCTTTGGTTGGGCACTTAGAACTTTGTCTATGTTGTTATAATAATATATTATAATATGATATAATTTTCTTCCTAATTATGCAGTGGCGTAACATGAAATCAGAGTTATTTGGTTTCTACGGAAGAAAAGTTTAAGAGATGACGTATCTTTTAGTTAAATGGTTATTTTATCTAGTAGTGTAGTTTTTTGTGTTTATTAATAATATTTTACTCTTTAAATATTTTTAATAAACAATTTAAGCTTTTAATTTGGATGATATAATATTTAAATAATTGTGATAATATGCTGAAGTCACATATTGACTTAATCATTCAGCACGTGAATCACAGCAATGGTAACAATTACATTAAATTTATTTTATTAATTGTATAACCATTTTATTTGCTTTTTTTGTTGTGCTACTACTGATTCAAGACAGCAAACAACTGTAAAACAAAGCAATTGCATAATTTATTCTGCTGCAGTGCACTCTGGGAGTCAGTGATTATAAGCTTATAAGTTTATATATTATAAGTTTAGTCTATTAGCCCTTTTAAGTTATCTGTACTTAAACATTTAAGTTAATTGAATGAAAAGACCACATTTGGTCACATTTTGCAACCAGTTTTGAGTAAAAATCTCGATCAGATAATGAGTTAAGAGGAAATGGGCTAATTATTTGTAGACCTTTCATTAAGCGTGTTGGATGTTGGGATACCTACCACAGTATGCTCTGCTGCATACTGTACGTTTTGACAAATGTAGTAGGTCATCCACTATTTTATGCATGCAGCTGATTTGCATACTGCATAAATAGTATAAGCATGCTATTCCAAACTAGCCATTACTACTAAATTATCTACTTAATATTCCAGGTTTAGGAAATCAAACCATCACCTCTTGGGGGGAATAAGGGGGAAACATGTGATAAAAGCCTCTAAAATAGATTTAACGGCAGCTAGAGAAATAAAGAAGTGTGTTGGCAGAGTGCTGTGTGTAGGTGGGAATCTGTTTTACAGCTTTGGCTGGTAGTCACAGTACTTGTGGTGGCGTGGGAGTGCACCACACCAGGAGCTCAGTGAGATGCTGTGATTGCTTTGGGACAAAGCTGCACTGTGCAGCCCTCTCCTCCCACTTTTCCATCTCTCTCGTTCCTTCTCTTTTCTCTTCGTACCTCTCTCTTTCCTCCCGGTGCAGTCCAGGCCAGCCAGGCTGCCATTGTCCAGGATATCCCTTGGCTGTTAATGGCTTCCTGGATACATAGAGAGGCCACAGAGAGGCCCCTGGGCCGTGTTTGATATCAGTTCAAAACGCACGCATACAGGCACTGGTTCAAGCCCTTTAGAAATGAGCAGCGCCTCATCTCGATGGCATGAAAGGAGCTATTCATCCCCAAAGCCTTAAATCACAAGTTAGGCTTATTTATGTATATCCACCTGTGAAGAGCGAGGCTGACTGGAACATTTCAAACATGCCGGCAATTCTGGACGATATAAACATGAATGTAGCTTTTGTTTTTGTTTTTTTGAGTGTTTGCATCTTAAGTTCTCAGACTCAGCTGTCTGTGGTCATGTTGCAACAAAAATATATATTATCATTTTGATTGAAATTGTACTGGTTTAAACTTTTTTGGTTGATAATTTCCATGTTATGGCCAATAGTAAAAAAATAATAATTTACAGTTAATTAATGATAAAATATTATAATTAATTGTATAATATAAATAAATGAATGCCAAATAAATTTAGAAAAAAAAAAATTATAAATCCAGTCATTTATGCACAGTATGAAAATATATATTAATTTTGAGATTTGTTAAAACTGCACCAGTTTAAAATGTATGCTTTATTAAAGTAGGCTGATAATAATTTTTTAATGTGTCCAATATAAAAATATTATAATTATAAATGATAAAATTAAAGAAAGAAAAGAAAATGGTTAATTAATTATTTTTAAATGAATATAAAATGTAGAGTATTTATGCAAAACGTAATGTACACTAAGTTTTACATTAAGTGTCATTAGATTGGTTAAAAATTACATTACATTATACAAAAATTGAATTAACATTTTAAATAATTGTTAAATACGTTACGGTACAAGTATATTCGCATTCATAATTTTGAATGTATCAATGACAATGTGAAAAAAAGGAACCAAGACATGAATACACAAGTCCAGGGTTATTAGCTACACATATCATTTTATTACAGGAAGGTCACACAGGTTAGTGAGGGACAGGCACAGTACCACCCCGTCTCTTCCAGTACTATCTATTTCCTAGTCTTATCTGATTTGCCAGTGCAAATTCCCTATTACCACAAAACAATCTGGTTTTCCAAAACACTCCTCAAGTACAGTCAAACAAGAGAGAGAGAGATGATCTGGTGCATGAAGAAGGAACTTATGCACATGAGCAAACAACTCTGCTACGTACGAACACAAGAGTGCCGTTGCTACAATTAAATTAGTGCAGTTCGGAGAGATTGTCTACATCTAGATTGTCTCTGTAAAGGTTTAACAATGGTCTGTCCCTGCAAACAACAAATTCATAGCATTTTAAAACGAATAAACTCACACCGCAGGTCAATGACCAAAATGACTTAAAATCTTTATAAAAATAATATACTCATCAAGTTCAGCTGAGGAATACAGATTCAGTTGCATAGGTTTCATATACATTTGCGGAGGGACAATTGCAAAACACCACCGTCAACTTCATTGCATAGTATTTTGATTTCATGGAAACGCTGAACAGATTTCTAAGAAAAATAAGGCAAATCCTGCCTGTCATTCTAAAGGAGATGATTTAGGAAGCAAATGTATGTTTCATGTGATCAAAGCACTTCTTTAGCATTAATCATTCCTATATTCCTGTAATTCTTCCCTGGAAGATATTTTAAAGATTGCTGGTAACCAAATGGTTAAACAAACAAGTGGAAGCCAATGGCACCCAAAAACTATTTGATTACCAACATTCATCGAAATATCTTCTTTTATCTTTCACAGATGATGGGCGAGTAAATGATGACAGAATTTTTAGGAAAACTGTCTCTTTAAATGGAAATCTGGTTTGAGTTTAACTCCATTAACACCCATTCATTGATGCTCCAGTCTCTCTCTCTCTTTATTAGTACACCTTTTTCCGCAGAGGGACAAAAGAACTAGATTTGTGCCAGAACTCGACCATCTCCACAAGTCATCTCTGCTCAACCTGAGACAGGATGGCTTTAAAAGACAGGGTAACTGGAGTAAGTACATCGGATCTGTATTTGCTTTTTCCCTTTGTACAAGTCTGCAGTTCTGTCCATGTCTTCGAAAGAGTCAGATGTTACAGAAAAAGTAATTTCTTACTGACTGTTAGACTGTTTTTGAGTTCAGAAGGCCCCTATTTCCATGCTCCAGGGCCTGTAGGGCTTCCCTAGGCTGCTGGAAGGAGTTGCGGGGCCCAGCGAGCTCGGAGACAGCAGAGGAAATGCGCTCAGCGGAAAGGGAAATGCCGACAGGCTTGAAAGTGACGTCAGGAGGGGTGGAGAAAGCTTGGATGTAGTAGGTGGTGTGAGCCCAGGGGGCAGGGAGGAACTGGGCGTCACCCGCAGCGGTCCTGTCTGCCCTGCCTCAGTAATGACCGTGCCAGTCAGCCTGCTGGGGGCATGCGGCTCTGTGGAGGGGGCGGATGGAGACGAGGAGGAGGGCGATGAAGAACTGGAGGATGGAGGGCTGCTTGTGCTGCGAGGCTGCTGCAGGAGGAGGTGGTGAGCCAGGTGTCCGGGCGGCGTCCCGAACGCAGAGCCCCACGCCAAGTGGCCCAAACCTGAGTGAGCTTCTCTCTGGGAGGCGTAACTGTTCAGGTGCGAGACCAGGCGGATGCGGAGGGGGTCCGTGTTGTCCAAGCCCTCGATGATACTGAGGTAACGCGCCGTCTCCGCAAGACATTCACGGAAACCCAGGCCGCGGTAATCCATAGCCAGCGCGTGAGCGTCAAAGTAACCTGTGTGAGAGAAAAGCAGAGCCGTTGAGCGTACTGATCTGGTAATGATTACAGCTTATGACAGGAAACACTGCAGCTCTCACTGGGAGTGGCTGAGAGTGAAACTGAAATGATGCTAGATAAACAACTGAGATTAAAAGACACTTTACACATCTAGTTCGTCCTGTTTCAGTCGCACAGGGGTTGGTAATTGTTTTTTACTGTGGGAAAACAATTTCCAAACATTGGTCGATCTCAAAATGCAAGCTAAGATTTGTTTGGTAAGACTTTATAATACATTTTACTGTACAGAAATCATTACAAAATATTATAATGCATAAAACGCATCATTTAATGTACATTTAAGTAGTGCAATATAAATACAAAGCTGCATATACATTATACTCAAAGTGTATTTTCTATAAAATAAGTGCTAGGTATAAAAATCATACCTTTTCCCCCGGCTGCATGAAGCATCTTTAAATGATCCACAGTCATCTGTAAAATTTCTGCTTTTTCTAGTTTGGCAGAGCCCTGAGAACAAGAACAAATATTTTGATGAGTTAAGATGTAAGACTGTCATATATGGCTCAATCACAAATAAGAATGTTTGTGATGATAAGGAAGAATTTTGTTTATTAATCCATGTGAAAAACCCACGTGCCATGCTCTTATTTTGGTTTCATGCATTATATTTTTGGAAAACGTTATGCCAAAACTGTCATAATGTCACGCCAATCAAGTATAAATTAGGCTACTCAAATACATTCCTTGCATCTTGAATATACATGTACAAAAATTTCAGATCATTAAATTCTAGAAGTTGTCTTGCAAAACCCAAGGGGGTTGCAAGAAGTCATCTTTGTTAAATGGGTTCCTTATCACATGAAAACAAAATGTCTTTTTGCATGCCACACTTACGTTTTATTTTAATATTTAAATATTAAATGTTTTTAACTATTAATAATAATATTTTAAATTGCTAAAAAAAAAGCATTTCCTTTTCCAGGAAGTCCAGCTATAACGAGACGTACAAAATAATCTAGACATTAACAGTAGCTAGATCTGATCGTGAGATGTGAGTCAGGTGCAGTGATTTACCTGTTTCTCAAAGGCGCTGGGGACCAGCCTGCGCAGCTCAGACAGACTGTTATTAATCCGGTCCCTGCGGCGCTTCTCAATGATCTGTTCAAACCGATTGTGAAATCATTAATAACAGTCACTCAAGAACATCAAGGCCATTTCTTAAGCACTACAGAGGAAGTTTTGCAACAGTGAAAAAGTGCTCTTACCCCTCTGCGACGTTTTCTCGCTTGCACTTGAGAGGTTGTGGATGGAGACATTGAACCAAGAGGAGAACTCACGCCGCTTTAAAAAATAAAATAAAAGAAATTAATCTAAATATGCAAGTGAAATATGAACACAGGAAACATGCTATTCATTAAGAAACATGATATTGACGAACCCAAACGGCTCATATTCCGTAATTTCGTTGTCAGACATGAGATTTTAAATTATAATCTTAATTTTGTGAGCGATGCAATTCAATGGCAACTTCACTAGGCTACTCCAAAACAAGTAAAACAACCTAAAAACAAATAAATGACAGCTAACTTACGCATTTTCGTCAGCACTCTCCTTCTCCACCTCGATATTCTCATCGAGCTCGCTGTCTGAGGAGCTAAAATCGTGATTTCTCTTCATTTTCGGGAATCTTCCAGAGCGTATCCGCAGAGTGCGTCAGGTGAGACGGAGGTTCATCCGTATGAACCGACAAGCTTTCCCACGGTATCATTTCAACGCCGCAGCTCGCCAGAAGAGGCGTGGTTAATCACGTGAAGAGCCAATCAAAGGACGACTCTGCGAGTGAGTGGCATTTCGGTTGCCAACGTCCAAGTTTAGCCCCGCCCCTCCTTTTGAATATGCTTAACAAAGGGCCAATAGAACGTTCGTCCGTGAGTGCGGAGCTCCGCCCCCGGGTTCCGCCGGCGCTTGTGTTGTCTAGCCCTGCTGAAGGAGTGGCTGGCCGGCTGTCAGCACGCGCTGGCCGTGGGAAAGTTTCTTAGCAGAGTGCTGATAACCAATCAGGGGCGACGGCCGTCTCCGGCGCTGGAATGAATGGGGCAATTGGTTGGGGCGACGGGCGGTCTGCGAGTGAGCGTGTGAACCTGTAATCTAATACTAACTCATCCGAAGTAGTGCAGCGTGTACGAGGAAGCCACCAAGTCTAAATGTAGTCCACACAGTTCAAACATGTACCTTCTTTGACGGCATTCCCTAAGGTACATTGCAATTAAAACCGACCAGTCACTTTAAATGCAGTGATGAGTACACAGCTGTAAACATAACAGGGTTTTCCTCTTGCAATAAGCAAGGAAAAACATTTTGGATGATATTTGAATGAAATAATTATATTTGGCCCTATAGTTAAAGTTATAGTTAGTTTACTTTTCATACTACTAACTAAAACCTAAAGATACATGTCAAATATACATTCATAAAAATATGAGTATTCACAATTAATATAATAGTATAATCTAATCGAATCTAATAGTGAATATGCTATATTCCCCCCAAAACAGTTTTTATAAACCTTGTATAATTTATATATATTCCAGTATATATTACACAGAGGTACTGCATAAATTAATATAAATAAACATTATAAATTCATAAAGTAAATTAATAAAACTGTAAATATGCTATATTCCATCTAAAATATTTCTTTTCTAATTCTCGTGTAATTATTGTACATTGACCTAGTTTTCATTTATATGCATTTCAACCTAATGTATTTCTACAAATTTAGAAACATAAAAATATATATTATAAAACACATAACCTTCCATAAAATCCTAATCAATTTCAAATTCTGTTCAAGTCTTCAGTATTCTTGCGAATAAATATCTGTAGCATTAATCATATTTTGTCAGTCAAGAACTAGTGTGCCCACCTGTAGCTACTAAATCACAAATGACTAAATAGCATGTCTCACGTATTGAAACAAACATGAAGACCATCATATATTGATTCCCACTGACAGAGACTGCAAGTGCACCAGGAAGAGCTCCTGATCAATAGAACAGAGTAGACGTTGATGTGTGCAGCTGCCGATATGCCACAGCTGGATCCTTATCAGCCCGTGCACATCATGCTTAATTGTCATCGGTTGTGCATACATGAATGAGAGGAAGCTCTTTGGCTGATTTCATGTTGTTATTGCTACCAGCTTCGGCTCGACGGCATGGATGCACTTCCTCGTGTTTGCCTCCGACAGGGCTGGCAGTGGGGTGGATGGCGGGCCGTTGTGTTTGTACTCGTATGTGTGTTTTTCTATGTGCTCTGGGATGGGGGTGGCTCTTTTTGTCGCTGTAACTCCAGTTCACAGAGGTTTCCCACGCTGTTATTTTCTACTGACGTCCGTCTTTGTTCTTGCGTCTCATCACATGTTGTGATTAGTGCTCCCTTTTGAAGGTGTGGGCCCACAGCACAACAGTATTTCCCCCCACAAAGCATGCCAGAGCCTCTTCTCATTCCAAGCTTGAGGTTTTTGCTCCTCCGAGTGGGTCTCCATGTCGCCATGTTTTCATTTCAGACTCTTTATGTCCATGCCAAGAAGCCTAGTCTACCCACAAGGAGGGCAGACGATGGTTTAAAATGGACACGCTGCTTCTTAGGAGTTATGTCTCGGCCTGTTTGGATCTCATATATCAGCACTGTTTCTGTTGCATCACGAGGATCAAAACCACAAGGGCAACAGGTTTCTGATTCATCCCTGCAGACCGTCTGGCCACTCATGCTGCGCCGTGGCGTCGTGCATTTCGAGCAGACAGATGTTCAGGTCCCTGAAACAATGTGTTGAACAATCCTGTCCTCCTCAGGAGGAGCAGCAGGGGGACATGTTATTGTTTATAAATAGCTATGCATTGAATCCACGCAGAAGAGGAAGAGCGGCTTTGTTTCTTTCACTGAGAGAGGAAGTGGAGCTTAATTCTCTGAGATACATGTGACACCTTGCATTGTGCCATTCGGGCATGTTTGTGGGAGTGTGTCTGTGTGTTTGTACACACATAGAGACAGATTATACTCTCATCCGAGTGGCACGGATTCGTTTGAAGTAAGCTAACTTTGACCCACGAGCGCTGCGAGAGTTTTCCTCTTCCATTTCCAGTAAATGACACAACTGTTTGCTGCTAAAGAGTGTTTTTATGGAGGAGGAAATGTTGTAATGATGATTTGTTGGATGTCGCCTCCCATAGTTGTGTCCTTTTCTCCAATGGCCTTGCTTTATCCCAGCTACACCCTGTGACAGCCGACGTCTGTGTATTCAAAGCTTTCAAGCTGTTTCTCCCTTATTGTTTTCCTTAAGAATTGGAACAAGGATGCTTTGATGGCTATTGCCAGCTTAAGGATATAATACATGACTTTTGCTCAGATTTCAAGTCAGTCGATCGAAGTCAACAGATTTCACAATCTGGAAGTGTGTAATAGAGCCAGGCTCCAAGACAGAATCCATTTAGTTGGAGGATATCACACTTGTTGATTTTATTTGTCATGCACCTCTTTGCAAAAAGGCACATGTTTTTTTGTGTGAGTTTGTTGTATTTGAAACAACTTAAAAGAGATTCTTTTAGTGTAGTCCTGCCTTTAGTTATTTTTCAAGGCAGAGATTTGGAGTTATTAACAGGTGTTAAATTCTAACGTGGTGGGTTATTAAACGTCATTTTTAGGTGTGCAGTGAAAGATGTTTGATGGATTATTTGGTCGTTAATATGAGGTTGATGTTGGCTCGCACACATAAGACGCAGTTGCTCGTAATTAGGTGTTTGAAGTTGAGGAGTGACTCGAGGTGGGTGGTCATCCACATGAACAAATCAGCCACAGGACTGTGGTCAGGGAGGAAAAGGGTCTCTGAACTCTGGTGTGTGTGTGTGTGTGAGAGAGAGAGAAATAGCAAAGCTTCGACAGACAGATTGTAACATGCAGCAGAGTTTAAAA
>JAUMHI010000064.1:6533414-6566760 GCA_032359435.1 Enteromius unitaeniatus
GTGTGTGTGTGTGTGTGAGAGAGAGAGAAATAGCAAAGCTTCGACAGACAGATTGTAACATGCAGCAGAGTTTAAAACAGTTTTGGGGTCTGTAACTTTTTAAAAACATTTATTTAGCAAGTGATATAAAGGCATAAAAAGGTTTCTGTTTTAAATGCTGTACATTTTAACTTTTTATTCATTGAAGAATCCTGACACAGATTTTTACAGTAACATTGATAATAATATGAAATGTTTATTATGCACCAAATCAGCATATTAGAGTTATCATATGACACTGAAAACTGGAGTAATGATGCTAAAATGGATTCTGAATAGAAATGTACATAACACATTATGTCAACAAAAAATACAAATGTACTATATATAACACTAAAGTTTTGTTTTAATAAAACAATAAATTAAATAAAAAATATATTTTAATTAATTAAAAAAATGCTTCTCCTAGATTCACACACACACACACACACACACACACACACATAAATATATAAATATATAAATATATATATATATATATATATAAATGACTAAAGAATCCATCAAACATCTTTCACTGCACACCTAAAAATGACGTTTAATAACCCACCACATTAGAATTTAAAAGTCAACCTGAACTTGAAATTATGACTTCTGTGCTGTTCATATAAATTTATAATTTTACACTCATGCTGTTGATCTTTACTGCATTACTCATTAGTCTGTGTGGGTACATGAGACAGAACAGCTTGGTAAACACAAGTTTAGATGTCAGGTCCCACCAGACATATTCAAACACATGTGTCTAGGCAGACAGACACACACACACACTCACTCACAAACTGACCCCCACACACACTGCCACAGTACTTCTCACTTATGTAGTTTCTAATTTGATAAAGTTAGCAGTGATCAAAACATGTGAGTAGTTGACCTTTGGCCTGACAAAATGGCAGCACATTGGCCTTTGTGCGGGCAGCCTGGGAGAGTGCCGCCCCGTGACCTGCGTAAAGCAGGGGGTCAGAGGGCAGGCTGGTTGACAGCAGTATGAGCTGGGATCTCTAGGGCCTGCCTGAGCCGTGAAATTAATCTCTCAGGGCCAGCAGCAGGGCAGCAGACGCAACCGGAAAAAGCCCCATGCAGCGGACCAGCCCACCACCCGTCTCTGTCTGTCTGGAAAGACAGAAGGAGTGAAACCTGACAGAAGAAATTCTGATAGGAGGAGTAATCACAGACAGAACAAACACAAGTAAAACTGTCGTATATAGTATGAATGAAGAAATAAATAATATATAAAAAAAATATATAAAATAAAAATGTTGGCCCTTACATCAAAAAATAAGCACGATATTTATTGTGGTCGAATTGTATTCCAAAACACTTTTGCTGCTATTGAGGGTATGGGTAAGGTTATGCACAGGTTTGGAGGTATGGGTAGGTTTCTGAGCGTGTTTATGTGTAAGGGATGGGTCAACGGTGTATTCATAAATGTAAAGAAATTAATTACACACATAACTACATTAGGTTTTTTGAAAAATGTAAGTGCAAAACATGTATGCACACAAGTATTGTTTCAAATGACCAAATATTATTATACACCCCATTATATTTTGTCTTTTGATTTTAGTGTGAACTATGGCCTGTTTTTGTTAGATTCACCCATGCAGACTCTCACCTCTTTAATATAATTGGACAGGTGCTGTCAATGCAGTATGCTTTCTCCAGATTCCTTTAACACACACACACACACAGTCTGCTTATTTAACAGTGCAAGTGTTTAACCTGATGTGTTTCAGTCATGCTGAGCTGTGGGTTTGATCACTGACAGCAGCTGCAGGGTCACACTTGCCTCATTAACGTCACGGGACTGTCAATGGTCACAGACCATAAGTGCTTGACATCTGAAAGCTCTGAGATTTAAACGTATTATTTCCATTCAGAGGTCACAAGTAATAGGATAACGCTCTCCTGATAGTGGTTTTATTGGCATTGATGGGTATAAAAGTTTTATCTGTCAGTTTGCAATATTATAAATTTTATTTGCAAACCAGGCAACTTTCTTAACTAAGAGTGTTGTTTAAGTGTATGATATAGTTCGTTGACCTAACTTTTTCTTTTGCTGAAAGCTCACACTCCTTTGTTTGGTTAACGAGGAGTGTGTGAGGAGTTTTGAGTGATTGAGTGACCCTAAAGAGGTCGTGAAGGTAAGATTTAGATAGTCTGATTAGTGTTTATGCAGTCATTAACGTGACAGGCTGCTCCACTGCCACTGCTCAGCTCTGACAGCTTGCTTTCTAAAGGTCCCACTGCTTCAGTAACACAAACACTGGGGTTTCACTCTCACCACTCCCACCAGCCCCTGAAACCTTGACTCAGAAGTTCCTGTAATACTGAGTGTGCAAGATGAAGCATTGGCCACTGTCTGCCCTTGTTATGACTGAAAGTGGAGTTGTGGGAACTCTGGACATGTGCTATTTTTACATCACGTTGAGTTTTCACATGACTCTGGATGTATATGTCACAGGCTGAAATGTCTGAGTTTAATGGGTTCATTCATCCATATTCCAGCATTTCACCAACATGATACTCCTACTTTCGTTTAAGAGTATGTCACATATCATGCTGTTATGTTCAATAGATACAATGAATATTAAGCTCTGAATCACAAAAGACTAAACAAAAACACACAATAAATGTATAATGAAGGAAGTCCTTAAGACTTGTTAAAATGTTGTGAAGCCCAAAAGGTGTTCAAGAAACAGAACAAAATTCATTGCAGATTGTGCTTGAAGTGAAATGTTTGATGTTCGTGATAGCAAATGCCTTTGGTTAATAGTTGTCTTATAATCAACTGTGACACACATAGTTTGTGGAATCAGATGTTTGAACTATGCAGAACTGAAAATATCTTTATACAGTCATATATATACATATATATCTTTTTTCAGTCTCTTTGGTGCATTTCTCAGATCAGAAATTACATTTTCAAAACTTGTTCAACCTCCACATCATCTAGTCACTTGTACACAACATCTTTTGAACAAATTGTGATTGCTTTGGTACGTTCATGAAGCTGAGTACATTTTTAGTTGCTAATCATGTTGCTCAAAAAGTATTATACTGTATTCTCTGTGCACAGCCTTACCCCTCAAAACATCTAGTCATTAGGAAAGGACATGATATGTGGCCAGGTATAGTTTCCCATACTAGGAATTTGTGCTCTGCATTTAACCCATTCAAGTGAACACACACAGCAGCACACACTGCCAATCGATGAACATCCAGGAAGCAGAAGAGGTCAAGGACAGAGGTACATAACAGATTAAATAAGAGCCACTATTGTTGGTCATGTTGTAATTTATGGCCATAAAGGTGCAACTAAGTATTGGGAGATTGACCATATCCTAATTTAAACATTCTTTTTCAATCTATCTCCAACATACAGCAATGTGTAAATCTGTACTTGAAAGGACATACATACATGACAAAAGGACTTTTCTTTCTGATGGCACTGATATGTTTATTGACGTACACGTCATTTTCGTACACGTTTAGCCAATCACTGTACACTTATGTCACTGATAGTTCCTAGAAATTTCAAGACCTTACTCTACAGCTAATTTAGCTCCTCCAAACAGAGTTCCTGGAACAAAAATCATTTATAGTTCATGTGCTGCGAACTATTTTGGGTTCTGCGAAATGGTTCCTGTGGTGCAAAAGGCCCTATTGATAGATAGACACTTTAAAGCGCACACACTCACACACGCATGCATTGTCTGGCCCTCCCCCCGTGACCCCTCTCTAGCCTGGTATCTGTTAGACAGCTTGTGTGGCTCAGGCTGAGATTGCTTGTAGACAGAGCTGCAGTAACGGCTGCTTACCACCAGCCCCGCAGCTGTCTGCGCACAACGAGCTGTGTGTGAGGCCCCCCCTCTGCTGCTTCCCAGGCCGGGACAGGGACAGCGGGAGGGGGTCATGGATTACATCCGAGGACGTGTAGCCACCACACTCCCATCCTGTACAAAACACACATACACAGACCACCCCCAACCTCTACCCTGGGGCAGCTCTGATCAGAGGAGGCTGGGATGGGGGTCTGTATGTCATCACTGTAAGTGAGTGTGTTTGTGTGTCTGTGCAACTGTGCACACATGTGAGCACTGAATAATATGTAAATATATATAATACTACAATGCTCTCCCCCAAAATGTGTGAGCAAAGGCTATACACCTCTTACAAATTACCTTTAGTATTTGAAATCTTTAATGAAATGTGAAACAACTGTCACAGAAATGTTGTTTCTCTTGCTTAAATACCTTTATAAAGTTCATTTTCTGACTAGATCAGCCAGTGCTCTTGCGTAGTGTGCATCTCAGAATGAAAACCAGAAGCAGTGATGCAATGACTTTATCGGTTAGCGATGGGCTCTTTTATTCAGAAGGCGGGGCTTCATTTGATAAAGAGGCCTTATTGAGTGTTGCACATTTTCCTATTCAAATCTACATGAATGACACGTCTTGGGGATTTTTTTAGTCTTTGACTAAACTCAGCGCCTAATAAATACATATTTGATTTTTAGCTACGTGCTAAAAACAGAACATATCCACACAGCAGTACCCTAACATTGGGATGTTTGAGAGGCAGACACTGCTCTCATTTTCTTGTAAATGTACAATTCTAAATCAAGCTAGTGTTTTTTTAACACACAACTGAAGTCAGCACATACTATGAACCTCTTCTGCATCTGTCACCCACGGTTTGTAGCTACAAGCAGAAGTGCTCTGCTGCCTTAACAGGAAGTGGGCAGCTGCCTCTGTGGTGACCCTTCAGCGAGGCTGGGAAAAAGAACCAAGCATAAGCTGACTGGGCTTAAGTAATTATACTTTACTTTTTCTCCCCAAGAAATGTAAGCTCACGTAAAAAGAAAAAAGCAAACGTTTTTCTTTCAGAGAAGTTATTTTCATGCCATTGTGGGCTTATTTATAGAAGCAGACTGCTCTGTAATGTCATGTCAAAACAGCTTACACAGTTCCAGCACAATCCCTAACTTTGTTTAACCTGCACAGTGTGCTGTTTATTTTCTTGAGCTGAGCAAAGAACAAGGAAGCACAGTTTCTGTGACAGAGAAACCTGTCGACACTGGAGTAAAGCTGTGTGTTTTCATCTGCACCAGGAGCCCTCTCAATCTGTCAGCCATTACAAACTGACTTTGGACATACAGCGCAGTGATGGTATCAGGTGATATGTAATATACCAAGGTACCAAATAATGACCACATTCATATACCATGGTATACTTCACGTAAACCAAAAGAACAACAGTCAATACAATTACTTCGCTAAAAGACTTTTTTTTTAGTAGGGATGCATTACATTTATCAAAAGTGACATTAAAGACTTTTATAATGTTACAAAAAGAATTCTATTACATCATCAAATTATCATTTATATTATATCTATTATATATATTATATTATATTATATAATTTAAGATATCATCAAATAATTCTAAAAAAAAAAGTGTCCACAAAAAAAATAAAAAAGACTGGAGTAATGATGCAAGTTATTTTAATAATTTAAAAAACGATTGTAAAATTGATATAGTCAAGTTGATATATGTCAAGTTTTGAGGGGATTTACCTGTAATAAATAATAATGGTAATAACGTGCTCTTTTTTAACCAAGCTTACTTCTCCTACCTTATTGTCAAATTTCTCGTTTTATATTATTTCATAAACTTAAAAAGATAAAAATACATATATTTTGCAGTTTCTTCTGAAATAAATGCATCTAGACAAGGGTTAATTAAATTGCTTAAAAATTAACTACAGCTCTGTCTTTTACAACAAATGTGATATTATAAAGAACTGTGTTTACTCTACAAACACGCATAAACACTTTCAATACAAACCCTCTCTCACTCTCTCACACACACAAACTACACATATAGAGACACACACACGCTTGCTTTGTCCCATGAGGAGCCAATTCCCAGGCAGTTTTGGGGCGGATTGGTTTCTGTCTCACCCAGCCACACTGCACTGTAGGTAACGACGCATTGTTCTCCAGCTGGGTCCCGACTGGGGAAGGGTTACAGGAAAGAGGGTGGTGAGAGAGGGAGAAGCTGGCCTGGTAAGGACCTGAATGGAGTTTTGTCTAGGCTGTGCGCTGCAGCAATCCGATCTGGTGGGAAACCTTTGAGACGACCACAGAGTCACAAATAGAACAACAGGAACTAGGGACAATCACAGACTGCCCCATAAAAGAGGCACTATCCCCGAGTGAGATAGTCAGCCAGGTCCAGCCTTCCTCTCACACATGTGCTCAGACTCATACTACAACATTAGATCTGGTATAAAGTTATATACAGAGTAGAAAGGAACATAGACAATTGGACCACAAATAAAATGCGCTAAAACGAACTGGTCCCAAATAGCTAGTGTTAAGGAAGTTACTTTGAAAATATAGAATTATAAGCAAATCGTAATTTAAAGTTGCCTAGACAAGTTAAAAACAGTTAATAATTCCTTCAGTTCAGATATTTAAAAAGCAAAAGACTGCGCAAACCGGTATAAGAGAGATAAATTAGTTACTTCTCGACAAAGCTACACTATTATGAACACTAACAGCTGAACAGCTGTTGAAAAATATTGATTGTTACTGACTCAAGCTGATTTCAGTCGATCAGTTTAGAAAAGTTAACAAAGACTATGATAAAGGAATTTCTCATTTACTTATGGAGAAAGCCTAAATGCTTCTTTTAGCGTTAATTGTTGACACTTTTTTGTTTTATTCCCTCTCTTGAGCACGTCTGCTAACGTCATTCCTAGATGTGAAACATATTTTCCAAATGCATATGTTCTTGGATTAATGACATCCTCTGAAGCTACAACTGCTGGGTGTGTTTGGAGTTCAGTTTTTAAAAAATCACAGAGCTTATGTGTCCCACAAGTCGGCTGTTGTGATTTTGTCTCTTTTATTGTTGTCTTGGGCTACTGATGTCACTTCCCCTGCCATAATAAAGGAGAGCAGCCGTTGGCCACAGCAGGATCCAGCTGTTCTAGCACATGGTTGAGCTGTGCGGTAATACTCAGCAGACACAGGAAAAACAAGGAAGAGATCACTGGAGTTCAGCACATGCACTCTGTGTGTCAATAGTTAAGGGGACTGTACATCATAGCAAGCTTTCTAAGTGTCAAGAATAAAAATATATGATCAGCTGGGGCACAGTACAGATTCTTTGGAGATATTTGACATCGATTAACCTAAGAAACATTCATCCATCTGTCAAAGTGTGCAATTTCTGTTGATGCTTGATAGGTTGAAACGCTAACCAGTGATATCAAACTCAGGGCATGCTATTTTTGTACATGCAGAAACAAAAATTTGATTTGAGAGCTACAGTGATGCTGATGTGATGGTAATGGACTTCTCAGCAGCACAAACAAATGATTAAACGATTAATTTCAGTAGTTATTATGTGTGTATGGGAAAGCCAGATGCAGAGCTGTCCCACCCTCTTGCATGTGGAGAGAAGATGAATCCATCCAGCTTTTGGTAGTCAGCACATCCACCCAGATGTTCTTCTTGGCACCTCAGTCTGACCAAGTGAGTCTCAAAACACTGGTGAGAACTTCCTCTGTGGCCCACAGCAGTGAGAGAGAAGTTGAAGAGAGAAGAACATGTGGATGGAAAAAAAACTAGACAACACTGCAAAGTCAATGCTCATGTGGTTCCTAAGAAGAAGTCATTTTAGAAGGTTTCTAGGGTTTCTAGGTTCCTAGACAGTTAGGTGGTGTTGGTGATCAATTTCCCAAAATTATGGATTTGCTTATAGTGCACACAATTTCAATTTGCTTTTGAAATCAGTTCTATAGGATGGACTGCATACAAGACAAACTGGTTAACAGGATTAAAAAGAATTAACACAAAACACACCTAAAACAACGTGACATAAAATACATGGAAGATAAATCAAGTTTTTCATTTTATATTTGAAAAAGAAAGGCTTTGTCAAGCCAACATTCAAAGTTTGACAAAGTTTGTTTTTCAGCCAAAAATTAAAATGGCCCATGATTTACTCAACCTTAAGCCATTTTAGGCTATATGACTTTCTTCTTTCAGACTAATACAATTGGAGTTATATTAAAAATGTGGCTCTTTCAAGCTTTATAATGGCGGTGTATGAGGGTTGAGTATTTTTTAATATAACTATTTAAATATTAGATACCAAGACGTGAACAGCCAGTGGTGTACTGACGCAGAAAGTAAGCAGTTGTTAACCACAGCTTGTCACGTATTGGATGAGAAACTAAAAAGATTAACTTTTGATAAAGATCTTTTTGTAAAGAACTTGCTTGCACTTTTGTGATTGCGATTAAAAAAGCGCCTGTTGTAGCATCTTTGTTTAACTCGTTATACTATGATTTATCATTTTGGAAAACTGTATTCATAGGATACTTTTGTTTTATGTCAAATAATTAACATCTGTGTTTTGACTGTTGAATGTGTGTTGATTGTGTTGTTTGGATTATAACTATGCAGTTGTTGCCTTTAATTTTACAAGGTGACAGTTAATATTTTTTAAGACCACTTTTATATAGTTTCAACCCAATTTAAAAACAATGCATTAGTATTACATTTACTTACTGTGCAGCTGTTGTCGTTAATTTCAGATGGTTTCAGTTATTGTTTTTAATAGCCAAAAGCCAGTTTGTTCTGTTAAATACCAAATAATCTTTTTTATATATACTTTCTTTATTTCTTGTTTCATTGCTTAGTGAAAAAAAAAAGGAAATTGGTATCGGAATCGGCCAAGTTGCTTTTAAAAAATAATTATCGGAATTGGCCATGAAAAATCATAATCATGCATCACTACATATATCACACGGAATGGCTTGAGCATGAGTAAACCTGGGGGAAATTTCATTTTTGGGGGAACTATCAATTTAATTAAAAGAAAAAAACAAAAAAAAAATTAAGCATTAAGGTCCACTCCTAGACCTAATTGTCAGTGGGGTTGTAAACAGATCAAATAAAAACATGCAAAGGAAATAAGAACAATTCATATGAATTCACTACAACTTTGAACAGTTATGGTTTGCCATAAGAGTTTGGTTGTGTGGCCTTTTGCTGTACACATTAAAAAACAAAACAGATTGAAAAAAAAAAATTCATACAGAGTTTTATACAGCAAAAAACGTATGGCTTATGGTTGCTTGACTTTTAGATATGACTTTTCTCCCTCCTGCATATAAGTTTATGGGATCTTTTGCCCGTATTATTGTCCAACAGGCAAAAGCAGAAAAGAAACATCACTTCAGGTATCAGTCATGTCCAGTTGTGTGCCAATGTTTTATACTTATAAAAATATATGTTGACAAGTTCTTTGTGAGCTCCAATACCAAAGGGTTCATAAACTGTTATTGATGGTGAGAGAATCACAAGCATCCAAACCTGTGCTTCTCCTCTCCTTTAGAGCTTAGTTTGTTGGTCAAAGCCAAGTTGTCCGTTTTCCCTTGGGCAGTGTGACGGGCCAGGCGCCGGGAGGTCCGGACCTGCCTGACAGAACCTGCCTCTCCCATTGCATCAGGCCGCGTGATTGCCAGACTAGGAACAGACTCATTCACTCCACACAATGGTTTGTAATGCCTGACACATAAACCTTTGAGTCATTGTTTGCAGTAAAGCAGCTCTGAATGAGAAGAATACATGACCAACAATTCCTCCAAGAGTGCTACATCTATGTCAAGGCGACCTGTGTTTTTCTAGAACTTCTCATCTCCCCGGCAACTGATGTTCTTCTCGATAGCTCACTATTTAAAACGGAACATTCTACTAATAGACAGGAATGTAAACTTTGACTGCGAGAACCTTCACTGTCAAAGCCGCAATAATGGCATGCTGAGCACAAAGTGGAAATTCGGACAGTGCTGTTTGATGTGGGTGAGGTTTCAGAAAACATCCTTGTGAAAACTTGGATGAAAAATAAAGAAGAAAAAGAAGTGGTTTTCAATTGTGGCCCAACGACAAAGCGGCGAAGGCCAAGAATAACCAAGCTGTTCCTCACTGGGCCAGACGGGCTGGCAGGAGACAGAAAAGAGGAGCGCTGAGAATCCCCCTGACCACACCCTAACCACCAGCGACAAAGAATGTGGGTAAAAAGAAACAGACTTACAGACAGAAAGAAAGTAAGACAGAAAGTTGATTGGAAAGAACATGGAGATTCTTGTTGTTTTCCGTCATTCTCAGGCCTTAACCACACCACACACGCAGAGGGGCCACAGTAAAGGACGGGGCCCCATATGAAACACAGCGCTCTCAGCATTGATCTCCTTCAAAGAGTTCATGTTAACTGCTAGAGTTAACCGCTCTCTTTTTACCGCACAGCTCTCGCAGTGCATAGATGACAGTTCAGTCTTAAATTGGGGTCACGATTACTGTTATTTGGCAATTTTTACCACCAAAATCCAGTTATTTCTATCCACCTTATTTTGCAATGCCAAAGTAAACTCTTTGTGTGTGAGACTTTCAATAATTAGGCATTATGTGGAATATAACAGTAAACAGAAACACTATTTGTGCAACAAGCCAATGCAATTATGATTATAATAATATTTACCTAGTATTGTGCAAAATCATGGTAAAGCCTAAAATATATAGGACATGTACGATGAAAAAAAACAAGGTGTAGAAACTATTTAAATAAGAAAATTTCACATGTTGTTATTGCAATGTGCCAGAAGTAACAACCTGACGTCACAGCAACTTGTACATATTCTCTGATGTAGCTAATTGATATTAATTTATGCAAAATATATTTTACAAGATGGCAAATTTGTAAAAATTGCCCCAACTAACCCCACCACTTACATTGTGATTGCTACAAATGTTTGTCTGCATTTTCATTCTTGCACATTTCTTCATGAAATGTTATTAGACATTTTACTTTAATCACACATACATTTATTTGGTGGTTTTATTTATTAATTTGAGGAAACCTTATGCAGTTCTAAAACTGTAACGTTATTAAACGTTAATTGTTTGATTTTAAGCATGGTTGACATGTCATCTGAAATCACTTTTGTATGGACTTTGATATGCTTGTCACAACAGGGGAATATCTGTCTGCCGATTGCGCAATTAGCTGATTTTGTCCAGAAACTGAAAGGCAACGAGGCATGAAATCATAAATCAAATTATAAAAGAACAAATGAAAAAGCTTTTCAAAACTTATAATGTCCCTCAGCTGTGGAATCATTTCCAACTATATATATATATACTGTATATGTATATATATATATATATATATATATATATATATTTAATAAAAATAGTTTATTTCTAAGTTCTTGACATCAAATAAAAGAAAGAAAAACAGCGGTAAATGTCACTTTTACGCAGCATGTTATTGATTATTACAGTTACCTTAAATATTACAATATTAGATGCTGCCTATAAGATTTGACCAACACTTCAACACAAATCTCAATCTCTTATTCCACTTATATTATTACTAGAGCACAACAGTGATGCATTTATGATTGAGGGCCCCACAGTGGAGCTGCACGAGTGGCCACGTGAGCCCAGGCGTGGATGAGATTTGTTCTCCTGCACCTGGTAAAATAACCCTCTCTGCATGACCAGGCCTGCTGCATGAGGAATGAACTGTGTAGGTGAGGTTATGAAGGTTATGAAGGTGAGAGTTAGATTAGATCCAGAGCTCTCCAGAGGTGTTAAAGCCCTGAGGGGAAGAGATGACAATTAAAGACAGGCTCTAGCC
The DNA here is from genome assembly GCA_032359435.1 of Enteromius unitaeniatus. Taxonomy (NCBI): domain Eukaryota; kingdom Metazoa; phylum Chordata; class Actinopteri; order Cypriniformes; family Cyprinidae; genus Enteromius; species Enteromius unitaeniatus. Next base: position 6,545,175 of record JAUMHI010000064.1, read on the forward strand.
TTTCAAAAAAGGAAGGGAGAGAAATAATAGACGGGTGACAGAGAGGGCTAATGTTGCCTGCTGAAACTTTGAACAGTATCGTTCTCCTGAAGTGTAGTTTAGTGTAAATAACCTTTGCATCGGCTTGCCAGAAGTGATGTCAGCTCAGGTATCATAACACTGGAGATGAAGGTCAGATTCACAAAGATTTAAAGTCGAGATGAAACGGCTGTCGCAACCCATTTCATTTCTATACTCTGATGTATTTATGAGTGAAACTTGATATTCAACAACAATATGTTTTTAACCATCAAGAATTGGCTGAAGGGGTTTCCATCACATGAAAATGATAGTGGTGGAAATTATATTTGTAAGTTTTTTTTGTTTTTTTTTTAAATAACCATTGCAATAAGCAAGTGTTTATGTCTCTTATATTATACACAATTAAATATAATTCATTTTCACACTTTTTTGGTAAATAAGCATTTTATGAAAAAAGCTTGATTAAAACAATAGTGCACAATAAACATATTCTGCATAGTGATTTTTTTTATGTTGATCTAATTTTCCTTTATAAACAAGTATACTAAAAAAATAAATAAATAAATACTGTTAAAAACCCCACAATAAATTAGCTTTACTTCACTAATTGTTTAGGCTTTGTCTATAGCTTCAGATTTTTGATTATGTGTGTGAATATTTCCAGATTTTTAATACATTTAACAAAGGCAAAACAATGAAATCTATGGCTCAAGTTATTAAAAAGCAGCAAAAGTTAACGATAGGAAGATTTTCCAGAAAATCTTTTGAAGTGTTGAAGAAAGAAATGTGTTGAAGAGACACTGTTATAGTATGGAGAAGAGTCTACACATATGCAGCCTCTGTCTTTCTCTTTCACTCTCTCTCTTTTGCTCTGTGTTTCTCACTCGCTCAGCGTAGTTTGGCACTCACAAACAGGCCATCCTTGTGTGGACAAAGCAACTGCCGCACGGCCCGCGGGCTGATCCCATGACCCCTGACGACATGGGAAAGTGTTCCTCTCAGCTGCCGGCCGTGAGGCTCTCCTGAGAAACACGCACTTCACATCCACAACACGGCAGCTTCACTGTAACACATTATCTCTGCCACCACCTTCTGCAGAGCAAAATGTCAGAGGACTCATTAGTGATTACTGTATGGGCCCACTGTACCCGCTGAAGGACGGCCTGCAGCGCTGCATCCCGCCGTACTGGCTATTCTGGTCGCATGTTTTTTTTCATGTGGTTCTCACAGCGGCTGGAATTTGTGGTATCTGGGACCTCCGCAAGCGTTTGAGACGTGATTGAGCGCAGGCCTGGTCGTTCCCATGTCACAGGACTGACAGCAGTGTGGGGAGTTTGTCACCGGCTGTGTGCCCTCTGACTGTCTGAGCCCCGCTGTGGCACTGCTCTCTCAGCTGCTAACACAGAACCAAAATCATTATCACATAGCACTGGTCGATAAACCAACAGCATGAAAACTGCTCATTTTGATTAGACTCAAAAACAAATGAATAAATAAATACACTAAAAAATAATAGGGTAAAATCTTGAATGCTTAAATGTGATTTGTCAGCATTGAATAATTATTCATTATACTTTACGTATTAATTGTTAAACTGTATAACTAAATATAATACATTATTAAAATAAATAATAATTTACCAAAAAAAGTATGTATTTATATGTATATATATATATATATATATACACACAGTAAATATATTTATAAAATTTAGCTATTTTATTATTTTAAGGAAACTGGAATGCTAACTTGGACATATTGAAGTATATTATACTGTATAGTCATTTTATAGTATTTTATTAGATTAGATTTTTATTTATTTATTTGCAACATTTGATACATACACTGATATACATGTGTTTATATGAACTTATTCATATAGGTTTTTTATTTTATTATTCATTTATGTATTTTATTTATTTATTTTATTTAAAATATATATTTTAAAATTGTATTTATATATTATGTTTTATTAACTTTTATTAGCTACTTTCCCATTCACAAAGTTCACTTATTGTCACAATATAATTTAATTTTATAGGAAGCACAAAATACTTGCTATATATATATATATATATATACAAACACACACACAATAAAACACAATAAAAACATGATAACACAATTAAAAAAATAAAATTATATATTCTTCATACAATTTTGGGCAAATAGCCTAATATGTTGTGACATCTTATGTGTCAATATATGACAACTTTCCCTGTGACTTTGTGACTGCATCATTCTGATTATTTACATGTCTATTACAAAATTATTTAAAAAATGGCATAAAACAGTATAACATTGTGCATGATTGATATAAAATAGTACAGAAGACAATTTTCTCTAAAATCGTTTTAGATGAAGTCAAATTGAGTGAGCATGGCAAGTGTTCCTGATCCTCCCCCCTCGTCCTCTGACCTCTTCCTCTCCCTCCTTCCTCACACTGCTTGTTTTCTCTCCTTCATTGATCAGATGAGACTCACAGATGCTCAGGCAGTAAGAGGGACATGCAGACCTGCCATTGTGTGCTAATTGGTAAAGACAGAGCCGTACCTTTCATCAGACATGTGGCATGGGGAGCGCTCTCCCATACGCACAGCTGACTCCAGTTAATATTTCATAGCAAACAAATGGGGACACATTCAAGCCTGATGGGGGGAAATGGGGTGCATGGTTTAAAGGGGTGTAATTACCCCAATTACGCTGCTGTCTGCGCCGGGTCAAACGCACAGGCCTGTCAGAGACGAGATTGCTCGCCTCTGCACCTTTCCTTACACCCTAATCCTGATCCTCTTAATCTCAATCACTTTAATGAGAGACTTGCTTAGTAGGGATCCGCATTCACATGTACTGGATATCAGTCAAAGAGCACTTTTTACAAAAAGGTGCCATTTTTAGCATTAGTTAATGTATAAACTAACATGAACAACAATGAACAATGCATTTATTTCACTATTTATTAGTCTTTGTTAATGTAAGTTAATGAAACAGTTCTTTATTGTTTGTTCAAGCTCCCGTTGCATTAAGTAATGTTAACAAACAGCGCTTGTGATTTTAAGAATTATACAGTATTCTTATGAAGCTTTGGCTCATTATTAACCCAGAAATGTTGATGTATACCTTAGATTTCTTTGTCCATTAAAGTTCTTGAAAATTATTAATATCTGGTTTTTGAATTAATTGTTGTTTTGAATCATGTCTTTTCAGTGAATCATTTGATTCAGTTCAGAACCAGTCTGAATGATTCATTCACGAATCAGACTAATCGTTTTTGAATTTCTCACTTTTATGATGCCTTTGCATATTTTTGTGCTTGAAAGCTGTTGTCTCCAATGCAACAAAGCAACATTGCAATTTCATGAAAAAGAGCAGCTAGTGCATCCTTCAAAATATCCTCTAATCAATCTATTTTTTTAGTTATCACAGAAAGAAGTCATAACGGGAATAGTGTGAGGATGCCTTAAACCGAACTCAGCCAAAAGAGCGCCGTACGGAATAAAAATAGCAAGCGGAAAGGCAGATGAGAGTGAAGGAGCAGGAACGTCTGTCTTTGATGTAAATGAAAGGCCGGAATGATTGTGATGGGATGAAATTGGTGCTCTGTGGGGAATGCCATAGGGTACACGCCGACTGAATGGGAGCCAGACCGAATACTAGAACATGATCCGTCAGATAAAAGGGTGTGGTGAGGAGACAGATAAGCGGAGTGGGACGTGTGTGACGAGGCATGCTTGTGTTCGTGTCAGTGTAACCTAGTTATATTTTGACAATGTTCTAATAATAGTGATTCTTACATTTTGTTTCAAACATTCAAATCTTTTCTTTAGAAGGGTTAGAGTTCGATTTAGGGTTGGTCTCGACACACACACAAACCCATGAACTTTTCATGCCCTACCTGATGCAAAATACAGACAGAAATTGCACGATTCAGCTGAAATTGTCATTTGAAATCTGATTAACTGTGTAATCCAGAATTTGCGTAGCGGCCAGACAAGCCCTTCTTGTTAAACAACAGAATTTGTGGGACAGAATTTACACAGATAATCAAAAGTCTGCCTATTTGAGACTAAATTAGGATCATCATAGCTTTTGTAATTAGCTTTATTTATATGGCCTCTGGTATGTCCCTGTTTAGATAGTTAGATAAACGTGTGTGCAAATGTGGGTTTACACAACTATAGATCAACAACAACAACAACAACTCACCAAGGCTGCATTAATTTGATAAACTATACAGTACAATTATTATTGTATTTTTTTTTATCAAATACTTCTTTAAAGACTTCTTTCAAAAGCGTTTTTTTTAATTCTGATTAATTTGAATACATAAAATGTTTATATTTTATAAATTCTAGTTAAACATAAATTTCTATTAAATGTTATAGAATATTCATACATAAAAATTTCTTTTAATAATATTAACTTGCAGTGCAAGGGTGTTGATGGTGAGCAGTCCACTGCACAGAATAGTGTTGAGTTGACACTTGTGCATTAAGTTTACATTTGATCCTTGGTGTGCGTGCCTTGGATTTGAGTGTCGGGGCTGTGCAAGTGTTAACAGCATGTGTGTGTGTGTCCCCTGGCCTGCTGCATATGAATGGTTCTGAACACTGACAGTCAGGTGGCCAGGCCTGCAGACAGGTGGTCACACACAGGCACTAATTATGCTGAAGGTCAAGACGTGCACTCACACCACAGCACGAGAGAAAGCGAAAGAAAGAGAGAGAGATGGAGAAACGAAAAAGAGAGAAGGGGGACGAGGGAGAGACGGATGGGGGAGTGTGTGTTCGCTCACAGGCTGTCTGTAGATCACTGGCCGCTTGACCGTGTTGAGCGCTAATGGAGCTGGCAGGGCGGAATCAATTATTGGCCAGTGTGGATTTTCCCACAGGCTAGAGCTTGGGAAAGCCGGAGAGCTCCTCGGCCAAGACAGCTGGCACAGAGCAGCCACTGGGAAAAGAGCCGGTGCCCCCGAAACAAGGACCTTTCTCTCTGATACATTTGTGACAGACCATTAGTTATGTTTCTTTTCTCCGATACACCCTGAGCTAAACCTCATCACCTCTGCCATCTTCAACTCTCTTTAAAAACATCTAAAGTTTAAGTGATTGCGACTTAGAAGTCACTTTGCCTTGACTGTACCATAGTACCTACAATTCATCACTGCTCTTTACTCTGTGCCATCCTGTGCAAAGTGAAAACAATGAAACGGTCGGAAAAGTAATAAACAGCAACAGAAAACATTAACGGATGAAAAACTAATATTTTGGGGATATATGAGTGACATGGGGTGACATTTTTATATTATATTATACATTTTATATTATAGATTTATCCAGTTATTATTGTGAAAGTTCCATAACTAATTTAAGTGAATCCAATATAAATAAATAAATTAAATACAATATTTATTTATTTATTTTCATTTTATTTGACTAAAACTGCTTCACTGCATATTAATATTTTAGAAAAACAATCCTCCAATGCATAATGTAGAAATGTAGACAAAAATTAAAAATAATAAATAAATAAACAAGATTTATGTCTGTTTTATATATATATATATATATATATAATAGATAATTTGACCTTTTAATGACAAGGCAAAGTTAGTTTAGGTTGTAAAAAGCATGGGGTCAAAATCATTGTTATATGTATTGTTAATAAATAATTGATGCTATTTTTAAACAAGGTGACCTTTAGAAAAATATTATTTAAAAGCTCTCACTCACATGCTTTCAAGGTGTCTGAAAAATAAATAAATAAATAAATATATATATATATATATATATATATATATATAAATATAGATATAATTTAATGGTTGCACCACACGACATGTGTCATTCTTTATCATGGACTTTTTTCATTGACACTCATGTGATATATATATTTAATATATATGGAATAAATATAGGAATATTTCTAAGCTACTGACCTATCAGAACGGAGCATTCCAGAGAGCCATGTAATAATATTAGTGTCAATTTTCTGAAACATTTGACATAATTTTTGAGACCCATCAGCCTTCAAGCAGTGAGAGGCGAGAAGTTTTGATGTCTTTTAGACTTTTCCGCCCATTCAGACGCTGGTCTGGAGCTCATGTGAGTCTCAGCATCAGACCGAGGGCTCTGAATGGCCCTGTGAGGGATCAGGGCCCTCTGAGTGATGTCATGTGTCACTCTGCACACGAGGAGAGGGGACGTGGCGAGCGCTTGGGGCCATTGTGCAGCTGAACCGGACCTTAGGGGGGCTTTCAATAGCAACAGGCCAGTGACACAACCTCAGTCGAATGGGTAAACCAGACATATTGAAAGAAAAGGGTACAAGTGGACAGACAGATGGGGAGAGAGATGTGTTTATGTGTCAGTATGCGGAGGGCTGAAAGTTTAATTTCACGACTTGGTTTAAATTTATCAGAGACTCCCTCAAGACATGTGACAGTGATGCCAGTCACACAACCATCATCACGCATATTAAAAACACACACATTTCATGCTCAAACAAACACACATGTGCACATGAGCAGACGTTAGTGACTTCTGCGTACACTTCTGTTCAAATATGTGGGCTTTAGTAAGATTCTTTATTATTATTATTTAATTATTACTTTTATGGTTAAAGCCTGTTTCGTCCACTGAATAAAAAATATTAAAAAGTTAATTGCTGTGAGATACAAAATCAGAGCTGCATGCTTTAAAGTCAGTATTGTGTTATTGTATAAAATCGCACTGCATGCATATAAAATAATTGGAAGGGAAAACGTTTAACTTTTAACCCACAATTCTGAGAAAGTCAGACTTGCAAGATATAGTTACAATTCTGGGAAAAAAATTCAGAGCTGAGAGTTGTAAACTTCTGACTTTTTTTTTCTTAGAATTGCAAGTTTATATAAATTGTGGCTTTTTTCCCTCCAAATTACAAATTGCAAGTTAAGTCAAAATTGAGAGATATAAACTCACAATTCTGAAAAATTACCCCTCCCCCCCCACCTATAAAAAAGTAGTTTATTCAATTTACTTTAAAGCAGTTTTGACTCAGAAACATTTACCAAAATATATGTATATTAAAAAACAGCAAGTGACACCCTTACACATTTAAACACTCTGTAGTAGAAATACTTAAACCGTATTTTGTTGTAAAATGTTCTCCAATACAATTTTACATTTAAATAAAAATAATACTTCACTTACATTTAATGTGCTTTCTATGGACATAAAATCCCTTTTATGAATTTCTTTTGATGCTGACATCTTAACGTCTTTATAAATGCAACCCTTCTGCATGATATGATACAGTACATCAGTGTTTAGTAATTTGTTGTTTTGTCTGAGAGCTCATGTGGTCTTCATGTCACCTGTGCTCAGCACTCAGCGCTCACAGCCAGAGGCTTCTGGAAAGAGTAACAGTGAGTCATTTTCCATCTGCACAACAAAAATACATACACACACTCACACAGCATACAGAAGTGATCAAATGAAGTTACAGCTGCCATAACTTAAATTATGGTTGTGTGTGGTGGCAGATACAAAAGTGTTTCTGAAAGGACTGAGAGAGAATTGTAACGAGTTTGTTGTTTGTTTGACATTGTAGGAGGTGACGGTGAATACCTGATGTTTATTTTGAGGGGGCTGGGGTGTGTGTTTGTGTGCGAGAAAGTTTGTTTATCATAGAGGTGATGAACGAACCAGACAATGTTTGTGTGTGTGTGTTAAGAGGTTGAGACGAGTCGTAAAACGTGTGACCAGCAAATAGAAGATGTGTGTGTGTGCCCTGAGGTAAAGTGAAACAGACAGGCCCTGACAGAGCACGGGATCCACAGATGTCTGACTGACAGAGCTCTGTAACTGAGCCTGTACTCTAGACGAGACGCTGATGGCAGTGATTTACCACAGTCCACGCTCTGTAACAGTTACTGGCCGGCAGCAATATACAAACCAATCACTTGGAAACTCATTCATTTGTTACATCATAAAGACCTACATTCAAATGTTTGTTTGTAAACAACACCAACAAAAACTGCTAATTCTGAACTGTTTCCCATAGAAAACTCATTTTGATATATTATTTGTTTTAGAAATCTTCAAGTCTGTAAGTTTCACTGTGAACTTAAATATGCAAACTAGCTTCATTTCAGAATAAGCATCACTAAAAACAAAGATAACTTGCAGTTCAGTTAGTGAAACAGCTCATTAGGTCAATTCAAACCTAATTTTATTCTAACCAGAGTCATTTGAACTATTCGATAGCCGTCGTTCAGGCGCCAGTAATTGTTACAGAAGCGGAGGGTGGCATCCGGCTTCGGTAGCGGGACGATCCGGCTGGACCAGGGAATCCGGAATGGTTAGATTACCCCCAGCTTAAGCATCTTTTGAATTTCCTCTTCTATAGCCTGTCAACGCTCTTCTGGGACTTGATAGGGCCGCTACCTGATGATGATCCCAGGAGGAGTAAGGATGTCATTGGTGTTTTCAATGGTGTGTTTCCCGGGGGTCTCTGAGAACTGACTGACCAGGTGCCTCAGCTCCATCTTTTGGGCGGCGGATAGGTGTGAATCCATGTCAACAACCGCAGACTCATGGAGGGCAAGAGCACTGAGTTGGTCCTGGTTCCCTATCCATTTTTTTAGGATGTTTACGTGGTAAATCTGCTCATGTCGTCGTCAGCCAGGCTGCCTGACCCGGTAGTTCACAGGCTCAACCTTTTCCTCTACGGTGAAGGGCCCTTGCTACTGTGAGAGGAATTTACAGACAGCATTGGGAACCAGGACCATTACCCTATCTCCCAGCTGGAACTCCCATGTTTGGGCCGCCCGACTGTAGTGGCGCTGTTGGGCTTGTTGTGCTTTTTACAGATGTTCCTGGACTACACGACATGATCCTGTCGATTTTCTCCTTTATTTCTCGTATGTGCTCAATGACCGTTCAATGGGCTGCCGGCTGCTGCTCCCAGGCTTCTCCGGCCATGTCGAAGTATTTACGTGTGTGTATATGTATATCAAACAATTAATTACATTAAAAATAAAAGTTTTCGTTTACATAATATATGTGTATTGTGTATACATAAACCCACTCATGCATGTATGTTACATTTAAGAACAAATTTACATTTATATATTAAATATATTTATATATGATACACATTACATGAGCATAAATATATACATGTAAATATTTGTAAATATTTTCAAAATATATACTGTATTACTGTATACTGTGTATTTAAATATACATAATAAATATCCACAGAACACATATATTTCATTTAAACAAAAATTTTGATTTTGGGTGCAATTCATCATATATATACAGAACTGTGCAAAAGTCTTTAAAAGTATTTTCAGCAACAAAAAATGGTTTTAAGTGGGTTATTTCTATCTTTTGCGGTAGTGTGTCAGTTGGAAATATCAGTTTACATTTCCAAACCTTATTTTTGCATTAATTGTAATAATGCTGTAAGATTATTGTCTGATCAAACTGAGACAGACTCAATCCAGAAGAACTGTGGCAACGTCTCCAAGATGAAGAAAAAAACTCCCTGGAAAGCTACACTTCTGTTCAAAGTTTTAGACACTCTTGTAAAAATGCTGTAAAATGGGGATGCTTTCAAAAATAATGCCATGAATAGATTTACTTTATCAATTAACTTCTGTTGTCTAAATCAAATAAACATTTGGTATTACAGCTTTTGGTAAAACAGCTTCTGTTCTGAGGTACACTTGCCCAGAGTTTTCAGGTAGCTTTCCAGGTAGGTTTTTTTTCTTCATCTTGGAGACATTGCCACAGTTCTTCTGGATTTAGTCTGTCTCAGTTTGTTCTGTTACTTCATGTCACTCCAGACAGACTGGATGAGGATCAGATCAGATCTCTGTGTAGAGCACTGGCTGTTGTCAGACTCCTTGTGCAGACGATAATCTCACTGCATTATTACAATTAATAAAAAAAATATTGATTGGAAATGTAAATTGATATTTCCAACTGACACGCTAACGCAAAAAGATAGAAATAACCGACTTAAAACCATTTTTTGTTGCTGAAAATACTAGTAACCTAAGACTTTTGCACAATACTGTATATATATATATGTGTATATATATATATATATATATAGTAGTCAACATTCAAAGCGGATCAAAACCTTTCATTAAAGATGTCCTAAGACAAGAATAGGTATTGTTTTTGATTTTAGGACAACTTTGATGAAAGGTTTTGAACCACTTCGAATGTTGACTACTGTGTATATATATATATATATATATAAACTGTGCTATATTTTATGCAATTTTTATTTTTTATATTTTACTATGTTCAGTATTCCGTCCTTCGTATGGGAGTAGGGCTGTCCTTGCCATCCAACAATTTAAAAACTCTGGACAAAAGAAAAATTTTAAATGAAAGTGTATTTGTTCAACACATATCACTTTCAATGAGCAGCATGCACATTCTTCAAAATGTCTTCATTCTGGTTCGACAAAAGACAGCAAGAGATCTGACACAAGCATGTGAACCAGATCCGTGTGAACGCACAGGCCTGTGTAAGACTGACATGTTTCGTTCTTCTCATCACCGAAACTGTTATGAAAACAATCCTTCACCGCTCATATGCTTGCTCAACAATAACAAGCACACCAAAGCGAAGCCCTCCACCAAAACACCAGCATCCACTCCCCCCCACACACACAGGCCCGGGGGTCCACAATTAACAAGCATTCTTTCAAGGACTCCTGTTATTCAACTCAGTGAAGCAGGCCTTTGTTCCACACACACACACACACACATTATCCCACACTCCTCCACATCTGTTTTTATTTCTTCTCTGTCTGCGAACCTCCACACACTCACAAACACGCACTCTCTCGTCTCCTCTCGACAGTCCCGGCAGGCAAAATGTCCCGAAACCTGACGCCCCCCACCCAGCGCGCCTCCCTGCGTCTCTCCTCCCTTCTGCTGTCCCCTCGTTCCTGCAGTTGCTGAATGTCAGGTATAAGGTGTCAGGATGGTGTGCGCACAGGATGCATCGGGGCATGTGAGCGCGGCTGCTGCTGCCGGCTCCCAGAGTTGACATAGTAAACCAATCCGGGCGAGCCGCTGCGCCGAGGGGCCCAAGGGATTAACAGGGGAAGTGGCTGCCACACACACACGCATACAAACACACACAAGTGCAGCGCCGGTGGGAGGGAGAGCGCTGGCCGAGCGGCGCTCACACGGAGATTGGGTTACAGCCGAATTAGATCAGAGCTGTGGGAACCAGCACCTCGTCAGGCGCACACACGTACACTCACACACGTGTGCACACATGGCCGAGCTATGGCCTGTGCTATGTACACAAACACACTCTGACGGGATCGTCACACACACAAGCATTAACGTGCATGGCTGTAGACATAAACACACCTGCATGGTGCACATCTACCAACAGAAGACATTTATTATCTCACATATATGTGTGTGTGATCATAACAGGAGCACTTCTTATAGCAGGGATTTTTTTTCTTTTTTAACCGGGGGTCCAGGGACGCTCATGGGCCCTTAAGGAGTAGGTTCTCAGAAATATTCATGATAAAAACTTTTATTAATGTGTAAATTGTAAAATGTAAATTATATAGTAATATATATGCAAATTTTCAATGTATATATACATATAACAACAAGCCTAATCTTCGTCACGCCTACATTTATTTCATTAAAAATAGTAATATTATTAGAATTAAGGATAATTTTTTTATTTAAAATATTATAAAATGTAATTTATTTCTTAATTGTTTTAAATTGTTAAATGAATTGTTCTTAATTGTTTTAAATCGTTATAATATTTTACAATTTTATTAATTTTACAAATGTTTTAATCAAATAAATGCAGTGAATATAGTGTATTTTAATAATCAGAATTTAATTATTGCAAATATAATTATATTGACATTTTTACTTTTACTTTGACTTTTTTCAAATACAAATTATTTCTTTATAATTATATAGTATATACATACATATAAAATATGTAGCTGAAAAGCTGAAAATGTTAAAATATTTTTAAATAGTAAATTCTAATAATATTTATATTTTTAATACTGGATTATATATATATATATATATATATATATATAATTTATTATAATTTTTTTATTTTTATTATTTATTATTTATTTTTGACTAATTTATGATTAGTGTTTATATATGTGTTGTTTATGAGCAGTGCAGGCACTAGAGTCATCTGAAGTGTGTGTGAGGTGTCTGGCATCAGTTCTGTCCTTGACTTCATGTTAAGTAGGAAAAACAGGGCTGGAATAAAAGGGTACGGGGGAGGAGGCGGTGTGGACTGAGCGAACTTGACAACTTTATTTCCTCCTTTTTCACATGCTAATGCCCCCAGTGTGCCAGTGCAGGGGAGCGACGGCTCTTCAAAACTGCCCCCCGTGATTCACAATACTGAACATCCTTCCAGCGTGTGAACTGAAGTTGCTTTTGTGACACAGGCCAAGAAATTCCTCCCAAACGAATATTTAACAGACAGATCTCTCACATCGCTCACATCTTTTCTCACAAAAGCAGCAGAGTTCATGGAAAAGAAATGAAACAGCAGCATTCATGACTCCTCGTGAGTCACATGGAAGAGAGTCTCTGACGATATACCTTCTCGTCAAACTCACAATTAAATAAGACACATTCGGACAAGCTCATTTCCACCACATAAAAAATGGTATATCAAAATTATGTCATGGAGTGTCCTAATTATGACATCCTATTTATGAATGGAAATCTTGGAATAAAACTGCTGAAATAATTAAACTTTTTTTTTTTTTAATCTATTTTCCACTTTTATTTCATAATTGACTGTTCATAAAACTGTTTATCTCATTTTTTTTTTCATGCTTTCACTTGTTTTGTCACAATTTCCAGTTTTCAATCTAATAATTAGCATCTCAAAAAAATTTAAGTACTTTTTAAACTCCATTAGGCAATACCACCAGGCAGCTAAATAATCAAAAAATATTATAAAAAAAAAAAAAATATATATATATATAAATATGTGGGGTAAGTCACAGAAAATTACATTGAAATACATTTTAATAAAACATTTTGGTTTTACCATAATTATGACTTTATATCTACACTAAATACAGACTTCTCATCTAATTATTATATAATTACTATAATATTTCATCTATTATATTTATCTCATAATTTACACTTATTTCATTATATCTTTGTAATCTCATAAATTTTAATCAATCTCAGTGTCTCATGATCTATCTTATATTTTCTTAGGTTGCTTATTACAATGTAAAATCCATTCTGAAATATTAACAGGCAGTTTCATTAAAAACTATAAAAAAATGTACAACATTCAAATGATGTACATATTATAATGCAGCTGTAAAAGATAAATAATCAATACCAGCATACATAAGCAACGTGATTAATGTATTAACAATTAATCGCTGCAATTCATTTCTTTCTCTGACCCCTAAAATGATTTTGAAAAGTGAAAAGTTGATTCACTAGTATTATACAGGTTTTAAACACACACAAACTGACTTTGTTTATCAGATCAGTTTGAAAGCTAACATTTTTGTGTAGGAGGTGTAGAATTTTTTTAACTGTGTTTATTTTTAATGTTTTATACATTACACAAAGGGATCTGAATCGTGAATATCCCTTGAAGTCCCCAAAATCCCAGCACCCACCAGCCCTAGCACTCCAGCTGAGATTGTTCTTCAAGTTAACACCTGCAACCCGTCCCACCTGCCTCTGACGGCATGGGAGGTCCTGGCGATAATCTCCCCACATACCTTCAAAACTGCCCCGTCCTCTATCTGACCTCATCAGCTCCTGTGAAACTATGCCGTCACAGAGGACACAACCGTATGCAACAGGAGACACAAAAGACAGGGAAACCGACCGCAAGCATTCACTCCTGCCCTCAATAAACGGCCGCCACAGGCCACCGTCAGCTGCAGCTGTGACCGCACCATTACCTGCTGCTCTTTAATTTGCCCGACCACACTTTAGAAAGAAATATGACAGCAGACAATAGCACCGGGACATCGAGAGAAAGAGAAAGAGGGAACGCAACCGGTGCGCTGCTCAGAGGATCCGGTTTCAGGCGCTGACGGGCCAAGCCAGAGGGTCGGAGCATGGGAACAGGCAAAAAGAAGGTCCTGTGTCAATAAGGGACAGTGGTCGGGCACAATGGGGCCAGCTTCACACAACAGCACTGACAGACACTCACACAAAAGCAGCCATCCATTCTCACACAGCCAGCAGAATGAGCCAGTGTGTGGCTGCCCAGGGGCATGTTTGAACAGCGCACACACACACACACACACACTCACACACTCACACCGTGCATAAACAAACACACAAACTCATATACACAGACATTCACTCAGATGAATGAACTTGGCCAAACAAACACACTTGCAAATATATTCGAAAACTAATTTTAGGCTTTAGGCCCAAAATCAACCAAGATAGATAGATAAATAGATAGTTCATTGTTTTACATTTATTCATACACACACACACACACATACATGTATGCATATGTATATTTTAATAAATTGTAGCAATTTTTGCATTTTCTACACACACACACACACACACACACATGGATATGTATATATGCATTTATTCATGCTATTCATACATTATGTATGCTAAAATGTATGTAGGGATAAATAAAACAGAAAATAACCATTGGATTAAATTGCAAATCTACATTGTTGTAACACAGACAATAAGAGTAATTAAGATTTTAACTATGAAATTCACCTGTATGATTGCCGTAGATCTGCCAACTAAAGGTTGACCTTGATAAAAATAAAACATTCTTGATATTTTTAGTTGTATTCTACATAAAGTAGACCTACAGGTGGTTTTAGGGGGTACTGATTGATAACGAAATAATTTTGTAAAAATAAATAAAAGATAGAAATAATTAACAACATACCATGGCGAGACGTTATCAGACGCGGTGAAAGAAAGTAATCGTCTGCCATCTTGTGGACAGAAGTAGGACTCCATGAAGAGTCTGTCTTCAGTCCTCTGTCATTATCATTATTTGAAACTACGTGTAAACGCATAATGTAAAAAAGGCATATTCTAAAACACAGTTTTGGCGACATGCAGACAACAAAGCCGCAAATTAGTGTGTGTGTGTGTGTGTGGGGTCATCTGTATAATGACATAGCCTAGGTATTACAAGGAGAAGGTGACTTTACAGGGCATTACCCCAAGTCCCCGTTTTTCTAAAGGTTTTTTTCACACAGAATGCTTTTTGAAAACCTAAAAATGCTTGTAGTTTCCTGTAAAGGGGTAACTTTAGGGTTAGGGGTAGGGTTGGTGTAGAACAATGTACAGTCTGTGAGGTATAAAAACCATTACGCCTAAACTTTTAGGCGTGTGTGTGTGTGTTTAGTAGCGAAATGGTAACAACTGCCACTTCATTGTTGGATTTTACACTTAACTAAAACATAGTTTACCGATCCATTCAATTATATACAAATATGAAATGAGGTATTTTTTTCTGTGCTTTAAACGTCAATAAGTAAATAAATAAATAACGTCTTGTCGATGAATTTAACGAAACACAATTTCGGGGAACGTTCACTAGGTGGCAATGCAGTCTGATACAGAAGTGATGACGGCGCGAGGAGATACTAGAGAGTCACGTGCACCCCTCACCAGAGCTGCTGCTATCTGTAGAGGCTCTCACATAAACACCAAACCTTTGAGGGGGTTTCCTAGAACAGCTTCCTCTATTTGACTGACCTCACAGTTCAAAAGTATTCAGGAGATGATCAACATTAGTTATGTAATTTTGCCCATGTTTTCATGAATCGTGACAAAAAATAAGGAAATATGAACATATCAAATGCGTTTGGTTCATGTACGTTTAGAGGAAGTTGAGATTTCAGTTGCAAAGTGGAGGAAAAACACAAATTACATTTAATACAAATAGTGCTTATTAATGCCTATATGCAAGTGTGAGCACATTTACTTTTAAAATATGTTTGTTTGTGATACTCCAAAAACAGTAAAATTGTGATAATGTGATTTTTTCGGCTTTGTTAGTATCTATGCGTGTAACCTACAATGTCACTCCACTAATCTCACGGTTTCGGGCTTTATTTTTAATATTTTTTTAGAAACTTTATATAACGAGGCTTAACAGCATCAAATCCAGCAAAACTGCACTAGAAAAATGCATATTCACATGCATGTGTTAAATGTATGGGCCAATGCTGGTAAATTTATAAATTAAAAGATATGACGGCTTACCCTTTAGCACCCTAAAAACTTCCCCTGATTAGTGCAATAAGACAGTACAGCACAGAGAAATATCAAAGTTTTATTTTAAAATTTATAATAGAGGAACAGTAGTACAATTGAAAGAGAAGGAAAATGTATTCATTTGAATTCTTGAAAAAACATAAAAAGAATAACCTGATTTGATTTGTGTTTGAGGTGAGCCCGTGGCCCCGTTTGCATCACTGTAAGAGAGTTGAAAAATACATCTTTGAAACAGCTTTTACAAAATACAGCTGAAAAAAACCTTCATCTGTAGTGTTTTTTTTTTCTTTTTTCTTTTTTGTCTGTTATGTCCATATACAGCATAAAGTCAAAGGAGTACATTAATGTGAGTTGAACAGATACACAGACAAAACAAGAAAAAACAAACTGACATGATGGTGAATGTGCACATGTGAACAGAAAGTGTGAAGTTTTGTGAGAACAGTGAAAGCCAGGCCGAGGTTTGAAACCGGTTAACTGCAGCAACATGCCATCATTCAACTAATTAAATATCTATATATATATATATATTTTTTTTTTATATATATGTATATAATATCCCTCCCACAGTGATCTGAAGGTGAGCAATACAAACAGGATCTTCTATACAGCTTTTAAAATACACTTTCATCTCTAGTAAAGGGAAAGATAGACGATTTCTGTATCAGTATAGCACTTCAATATATCCACTGCATATGAACAGAAACTCCTGCTCCTAGGAATTAACCCACAAACAATAGTTCTTAAAAAATATGTGCTTAAAATGGAATAAAAAAAACACAATGGATGAACAAAAACAAAATAAAACCTCAAAAGGTAGGACAAATAAAACAATATAAGCATCTAAGGGTAAAGTGAATGATTGACTTTAGAATAAAAACATTTAAATCTGACGACATACACAAGCAAGGATCTACACTAAATATTTACCTGGTTCTCTTATACATTATCTTTAACAATTAAACAACGATTTTGGTAGGACAAATACAAATTAACAGTCTTGATTGCATTTTGGAGTCAATACATATATAGCATTAAATAATGAAATGTCAAAAGAGAAAAAAAGAAAAAAGAAAAAAAAAGCTCAGTATGGAATAAAACACAACAGTTTCAATTTATTTCCATCCAGACCGGCTTTGGGGAAATAAGAAATTATCAAACGCAGAACAGTAAGTGCCTGTCTATGTACTTCCATAGACCTTCCGCTCTACATCAGCACAAGCAAAAAAAGTGTTTCCCACTCAGCAGACACACGACAAAGTCCAAATAAACCAAACCGAAATGATCGCAGGTGTTACAGGGGATCAAAAACCATGTTTGGGAGTCTATTGCAAACCACCTCTTTCCATCTGCATTCTTCAAAAACGGTACACAGGTCATTCAAGTGATTCAAAGTAAGCTCAGTACCACTAACCAACTCAGGAGGATCAAGAACATCAGGGTCGTTCCATCTGTACAAGTACTGCCAGTAGTTTTAACAACAACAAACGGTTTGTGTGTGTGTGTGTATGTGCATTTCATAGAAAAGACGTTAAAAACAGAAAAGCATACCTGATAGGCTCCTTAGCACAACAGTGTAAAATACAAAGCTGATTAGTATAACTGAGTTGAGTAGGCTTTAGGATTATTAACATCATATACAGCTTGTAGGTCCAGTATTTAAAAATAATAATAAAAATAAAAGCGTTACAGCACCAAACGTTTCCATCATTTGGCAAAATTCAAGCTTTAAGTGAATGTCAAAATGCTTTATAAAGTGTTACTGTGATGCTGTGATTCAAATAAAGCTAGCAATATTATATTCCCCTTATATTTTAGCATTTTCTCTTTTTCTTTTTTTTTTTCCTCCTCTCTTTTTTTTATTTTTATATTTCTCTGCTTTATGTTCTCTCAGCATTTTCAGTAGTTCTGTGTCCTGCAAAAAATCTTGGTGTGCGTTCTGCTTGGCACGATCTAACAGCCCCGTATAACTTAATCATAAATATGGCTGTGGTCAATTAGAGTCACAAAACAGATTTTTGGTTCCAAGATTTGTGCAGGGAAAAGGAAAATATATATATTTATATGTATATATATATTTCATAAAATTTTATGACAACATTTACCTAGAAAGGAAACGCACACACACTAAAAAAAAAAATTAAATAAAAATCTTCCTGTAAGCGGAATTTCTATAATGCTCCTTCTTTGTCGAGCTCCTCCTCTGAGCAATATACGATCAGGTCTGTCAGGAAGCGCAGTTATGAACTGAAAAATAAGCAGACGTACAAAAAAAAAAAAAATAATAATCTAATTCTATAATTTTCATAAGACCATAATATCTTTCTTCATAAATTAAATAATTAATATTTCTTTTAATATGATTGGCCTATTATAACTCAAAAACGCTGTACACCCTCATCCCCTACAGAAAAAAAAATACATCACAGAAAAACCTGATTTTTTTGTTATATATCATTATACCTCTTTCTCTGACAGGCACACGGCCCAGACTCTGACACATAGAACAATCTTTAAATATTGGAGTCCCTCTCTAACAAAGCTATATATCTCTTTGACATAACTTCACGTGCAACAAAGAGGTTTGATAGCACTTTGGAATTGATTGTATCCCAGCTATTTTTTTTTCTTTGCATTTTGATTTGTTTCTCTATCAGGTTATGTCTAAGTTAGTCCTTCTCGGGGGTGGCACCTGCATCACCCTCGCAGTTGGATTGGTCAATCTCATTGGGCTCCTCCCCTTCCGCCTCCATGTCCTCGTCTCCCTCTCCGGCCTCATCAAAGTCTTCGTCGCGGGCGAATTCCAGGTCCTGCATGCCCTCCAGACCCTCCTGTGTGCCTTGGTGGGAGTCCGCGCACTCCACACACACGCCGTAACGCCGAGAGCCGTGCCGTATGCCCACGCTCGCCGCCAACATGAAGATCTTCTTGCATACCATACACTTGTATTTCTTATCCTTTTTGTGGACCTGCAAATGAATGTAATGAACAGGGATATTACTGACTGAAGAAAGATGACCTTAGTGAGTATTGCAATATTGAATAATGATGAATAATGAAATCAGCCTGTGGGAGAATAATTGCAAAACCTCTCAAGAATGTGATTCCAAATTTTTAAGGACACAAGACAGACATTATATCATGCAAGGAATTTTTTTTTAGGAATTTAAACATAATTATTAAGCATTTCTATTAAGACATTTTCATTAGTGTAATGCAAATAAAATATATATAAATATAATATAATGAAAAAATATTATATATTATATTATATTATATGGAATTCTGACATATATAAATTAGTGCTGTTAATGATTAATCACATCCAAAAAAAAGTTTTTATTTACATAATTGATGTGCATATGCTGTGTTTATTTATTATGTTTATATTAAAACACACACGCATACAGTTTACATTTTGAAAGTATTTACATGTAAATGCATCTACATATTTATTTATATATTAAATATATTTAGATATAATATAAACATAACATATTTTCATTAAATATATACATGCATGTGTTTGTATTTATATATACTTAATAAATATACATGCGATGAATCATGATTAATCCTTTGACAGCACTAATATAAATACATGTGTAAATAAATAAATCTAAAAGGTTAGGGGGGATAAAATAAAATAAAAATAAAAAAAGTTTTATTTTATAAAAAAATAAAGATTAATTGGACATTTGAATAAACATTTGAGATGCTTTGATTTCTTGAAATAAGTATTCTTCAAATATTAGGCTGAAAAGTTTTTCTGAGATTCACCCACTATAAACACTCGTGCTTCTGTCTTACCAGGGAATGTCTCTTGACATGTTCCCGGCGAGTGAACAGTTTCCCGCAGATGTCGCAGCTGAAGGAACGCACGCCCGAGTGGATGATGAGGTGTCTCTTTAGTGTTCGCCGGTGCTTGGCAATGTAGTTACAGTGGGGACACTTCAGCTTATTGAGGGCGTTTTCAGGCGCTTCGCCTAGGAGAAACCACACAAACAAACAGATTCTCAGCACTTTTCACACCGGTTCCTGAGAAACAAACAATTCAGATCTGCCAAGCCAGCAGATGCAGTTCATAATATATCAGAGGCCGAATTTTCTTCATTTCTTCAGCTCTAATTGTCAGTTTTTCTGACACATAACGTGCAAAAAGTGGCTTTGTGTGGCTAAGTAGAGAAAAATTGTGTGTATAAAGCGCCTATATGTACCCTAAGTGTCACCCTCACATTAAAAAAAAAAAATGCTGTGAAAGTGTGCTAGTTGCTATGGAAACCACATGCCAGAAGCCATAACTATATTAGTCTAATGCAATTTTCTACTGATAAACAAGCTGTATAAAATGCAAGAACTCCTTCCTTCTAACCACTATTCCTCTCCACAAAGATACATTCAGAAACAGCCTAATTGTTTGTCTGGGAGAAACTACTGTATGGTGTGCATAAATTGCAATCTCTGCTTTTCCCTTCTGAAAGATTCATCCCAACACTCAAGCTCTCTGGGGAGTGGTGTCTTGTGACAATTAGACCGGAGCTACAGCATGTAGGCTTGGGGGTGGGATTCAGCTTTGTTTGAGCCAAAATGGGCAAAACAAAGGGTCGTCAAGCAGGTTTCTAAGGGGGTGACGAGAGCCAGATCACCTGGGAATTCAATCGAAGCTCTAAACACCACCTTGCAGGCTAAAGGAGACCCGACAGCAGCTGTGCCGTTCGTCCGTGTCGACAGGCTTGAAATTAAAGTTCAATCTGTTACTACGAGCTTGCTGGTACTTAAAAACGGTTAACGATTAACTTGGATTCTCAATGGCCAGGTCAGAGTCATAAGACTGCTCAAGACAGTGCAAACGACAAGACTACTGTGATCTCGCAGTAGGCTGGACGAGACCTGCTTGGCCAGATCTGAGAGAGTGGTGCTAAATGGGCTCAAGGTTTTAACCGACCCCACCCTGTAAGTGCCAAGACTGACCTCAACCCCCTGAGGAAACACTGCACTGCCTCCTAGGCCTGAAATATACTCAATTATGCGAATGCAGGAACGCTTATAGCTAGTAGCTACACATTGTTGTTGTCCGAAGAAGTGACTAAATGCAAGTGTATGAAGGGAGTTTGCAGGCATGAACATTAACTACATTTGAAGGAAAACAATCCTTCCCTCCGAGTGCTGATGTTTGCAACACACTGGTGAGGTAAAGTTGCTGTACTTTCCAGCCTACAGGATAGTTCAGCCAAAAATGAAAATTCTTTTTTTGTTCATCTTCAGAACACAAA
>JAUMHI010000064.1:6566860-6579865 GCA_032359435.1 Enteromius unitaeniatus
GTTGCTGTACTTTCCAGCCTACAGGATAGTTCAGCCAAAAATGAAAATTCTTTTTTTGTTCATCTTCAGAACACAAACTCATAAAAATATATTTGATAAAATCCGAGAGTTTTCTAACCCTGCATAGACAGCAATGCAACTGACATGTTCAAAATGTTTAAAGTATAGCACAGTCCATACTTCAACTAGCAGAATATCATTGGAATCCCTTTTATATAATCATCATCAGCCAATTAAAATGAATCCCGCTTTAAAGAGCTTGAGCGCTTAAAATGGTAGATGACCATACTTCAGCACGCTTATAATAATGTGTGGACACGTTTGTAGTGTGAACAGGCCTTTACTGTTCCCTCTCATACATCTGGGATACATCCTTGATAAATTTCATACCACTGTGTATGGATGAATTTGTAAAGATCAAGACTTTGCGTAAGGCAGCAACTCTAAATCTGTGTGTATGCGTGTGCGGAGGAGATATGATGTGTAAATAAACGGGTGAAGCCCTAACAGTGGATCGTCTTACACACTGTGGATTAGCAGGCAGGCGGGCCAAAGCCGTCAGATCCCATTGTAAGTACCTCTGCAGTGGGTCTACTCTGCCTGGGTCAATATTTGGAATGGCAGAGATAGTTGGGCTGCATTAGCAGGATTAGGGTGGGACGGCCCCTGGCAGCACTGCACCTCGGGACTCGGGGGTAGTGTGTGTGGGCATGTGTGTGTGTGTCGCTGCTGAAAATCAAAAATTCAACCGTCCTGTTTGGAAAGAACATTTCTGGTGGCGGATCCTGCTGCAAGAGCTGTGAGACAGAACAGACAGGGCTAATCCAACCGCAACACAATGTTTTATCCAAAAGTAATTTGTCTATTCACATGTGAAAGTTACACATGACACTAGTGTTGTTATTGTTAACTTAAACTATTATTATAAATTGAAAAAATATCAATTTAATATTCCAATGAAATAAGATAAATATTGGACAGAAATTAAAACTTTTATAATTTTTTTAAATTAACATTTAATTATTTATAAATTAATTATTTAAAATTTCTAATTAGAAAATTTGACATGCTTCTTTGGCAAATAACAAAACACAATTTTAAGTACTAAAAAATAAAATCACTAAAACTGAAAACGATAAAGACGTATCATAATAAAACTGAAAAGCATTACAAATGCTGCCTTGGCAACTAAATGGAACAAGTGTGAAGTACTAAAATTACTCAAATTGAAAAACAAATAATAATGAATAATTAAGCTTTTAATAGTAGTTGCATTTATATTAATTGAAAAATAGCTAAAAAAAATTAGATTGAATATGAGCTAAAATACCTTTTGTCCATGTAATATTTATATTTTGTTTTTTATAAAAAAAAAACTGAATTTGAAATGCTATTGTTGTAAGAAATAATTGAAATGAGTTTAAGTACTAAAAAAAAAAAATTCTAAATTGAAATGTACAAATTATTTTCATAAAAAAAATTACAAAATTATATTATATATTAAATTACATTACAAATTATTTCAAAAGTTGAAATTAATAGCTCATTTTTCATTATAAGATTTCAATTATTTTATTTTTTAAAGTAATCATAACACATTTACGTAATAAACTGCCAGAGTTTAAGCAATAAGCAACATTGCCTTTCACCAAAAAAGCCCAAAGTGTGAAAAAGGAAGTGGGTAGTGAAAATGGACGCAAACACACAGGCGTGTACGTAAGCATACGTAGGCATGTGAAGGCAAACACACCGACACACACATGCCTTGCAGGTGTGAGCCGTCAGCTCGGCACATTTAAGTGCCCTCAGGAATATGAGCTAAGTGCGTTTGAGGGTGTTTAGGAAGCCTGGGGGTAGAACGCTTTACTTCATTATCCTGCATTAGAGGAGTCGACGACGGTTAGAGAAAGCCTTTTCTCAGAACCGCTTCACTTAAGACATGATACTATACCACGCGCCGCTCTTCTTAATGGGGGCAGAGAGTTTGAAGCATGACAGCTCGGCAGGCTAGAGATTACGCAGGTTTTTGTGGTATGAGGCAAAGGGAGGGCAGACTCCCTTAATAAGAGTAGGAGAAAACGGACTGACCACTCTAATTAAAAAGAGAAGATGGTCTTGTGGCCTTGAGCTGCACAGGGCCTGAGGACAAGCATGATGCGAGACCCTGGTTGGCCGACTGCCACGGCTAAAGGTTTAGACACATGCACATGGGTGAGAACGTGCTTTCGCACTATTCGTTAATTTTAAGCACAATCCCAGCTTGAAAAAATTTTACAACATATCAGCTAATGTTTTGTACATCAGCTTACTGGAAAAAGAACTTGAATTACAATACACAAGAAGATCATCAGCTACAAAAATTATAGTAAATTTGGCTGAGAATGTGATTTCGTCTTGTGTGTATGGAAATGACGTAATATAGAAAAAGAAATAGATTCAAAAAAGAAAGGAATAGGATGGGAATTTGGAGTGCAAGTTTTTGTATCTTTAAAAGTGTGCATTTTACACCAGATTGCAGTCAAAATAACTACTTTACTCTTTAAACAGTGTCAACACCCATTG
Source organism: Enteromius unitaeniatus (assembly GCA_032359435.1). Classification (NCBI taxonomy): domain Eukaryota; kingdom Metazoa; phylum Chordata; class Actinopteri; order Cypriniformes; family Cyprinidae; genus Enteromius; species Enteromius unitaeniatus. The sequence continues at coordinate 6,569,423 of JAUMHI010000064.1, forward strand.
GTTGAAACTAGGGTCGTCCATCGCCGATAGACATCATGATGCTGAGCCGCGCCGCAGCAGCAGCAACCAGCTCGCAAAAAACACACTTAATCTATGGCGGCAAATCTATGCCATTAATAAGCGAGCGCGGTAAATCATTTCCGCGAGAGGAAAACAGATGTACATGTGAAGAAACGGGGACCGCAAGCTCATTTCAAACCCTGGTCAATTCAAGCACTCGCAAGTAGCATTTTGCTAAAAGGTTATAGACAAACATAATAAAAAAAGACAAACATAATATTTTTAACATGCATTAATTAATCTTGCACAGTGAAACTGACCATTAACTGACATAAAGGTTAACTTTGTTTATCATTATAAAAAAATATATACTTCAAATCAACTATAAAATCTGACTTGATCTATATCATAAATATTGTTTTTTAAGCTCAAATAATGTTATACATGTAATATATTTCAGGTAATATGTTTCAGTACATGCAAGGTCTGATCAGGCCCATTAAAAAAAAAAAAAAGCATGCTGTTTTTAATACAGTCCACAACATTTTGCCATTGCATAACCATATTCAAATTAATGTAAACAACCTAAGATCTAATCGCATTCCCAAATAGGAGCCATTTTTCTAATCAACTTGAATGGAAATTTACAGTGGTATGTAGACTGAAAATTTGCACAGCATGTGCTCAGCGTATCAAATTCACAAACAGAGCTAGTAGTACGATAACTTGCCATTTGGAACATGGCATGACCTCTTCCTCAAGGCTGTGTATTCTGCCTCTGACAAACACTGATTATACTACTACCAAAGGCTTCACAGTAATGCATACTAGCCTTTGTGTGGGTGTCAGAGAGAGGTGTCAAAAACACCATTGTCATGCGTGACAAACCTAATGACAGCACTGAAGTATGCTGATGAGTCTACATAATAGGGCGGCGACGTTATTCAAATAACCAAACTCCAATGACCTGAAAGAGCTCAACAGACACTTCCAGCACACAAGGAAATGAAAACATTTTTCTTTTAAACTTGCTGGGTGTGTTTTTAATGACACCTAAATTGGTTATGACGGACGGTTTGAATTGGACTCGGTTTGAAGAGCCTAAATAAGAGAGAAAGGCATGATGGGTAACATACCGGCATTTTCAGAGAGGTAAGAGAAGTCCTCTCTGGTGTAGGAGGCAGACGGTTGGATGAACATGCCCTCGTCAAAACCCTCTTCCGGCTCAGGTGGGATGTTGTAGACGAAGCGCTTGGCAGTCTGCTTTTTCCGCCTTCCGCTGCCCGGCTCAGGATGGGCCTCTCTCTTGACAACGACCCCAGTGCCGGGATGCGGCTCGTTCCAGACGAACACTGGCCCCGGACCCTGTGGCTCCGTCTCCGTAGACTCCGACGAGTTCTCTCCACCCCAACCGGAGCTTCCCAAAGCGCAGCCTTCTCCACCAGACACCTCTATATCACTGGGTTCATCCTTCACTTGCCCGCTGGCCTTGATGGACAGCTTGGAGAGGATGCTGGTAGCCCAGAAGTTGCTGGGCTTCTTGTCAGCACTCTGGCAGTCTTTCGCCACCGTCCGCCGCTTGTTGTAGTCGACCACCACTGAATCAGGGGCTTCCTGCTTGATGCTGATGTTGAGGGCGTCTTTGATGAAGGCGCGACAGGACTGGACCACCTCGGTCATCTGGAGGTAACTCGCCACGGACATCACCTCGATGGCATTCTGGCTGGTGAGCAAGAGGTTGCCGGAGTACAGGAAGTCTAGGATGACGGAGAAGCCCTGAACGGCCGCCACATCTAAGTGCGTGATGGTAGTTTGGTCACAGTTCTCGCTCTTCGTCAGGCAGTAGAGGGTCTTGAAGTAGCGGCTCCCAGCCACCAGGATGTTCTTGTGCGCCTTGAACATCTGGTCGCCCACTACGATGTTGACGTCACAGAGGATGCCGCTCTTGCGCTGCTTGTCCAGCTCCTGAAGCAGCTGGTAGCAGTAGGAGTTCTCGTTGGGCTTGTTTCTGTAGTCCTCCACCTCCGGGCTCTCCGTGTCCTCTGGCCTTTCCATCTCCTAGTGGAGTGACAACAAACAAAAATGACAATCAGCATTAGTCTACAGTGTAAACATAAGGTGAAGGGCAGGTGTACGGTGACAACTCTTGACTAGAGAACTGGTTGAACAGGCTCAAAAGCTGCAGTGCTGTGGGGAAGTATAGCGGTTGTAAACCCCCCGCAAACAGGATGCGATATCTGCGCCCTTGTTAATGCTCTTTAAGAGGAGAAATATTTGGCCATTATCCCATCCCACCATCAGTCTCCATCATCTGCTCTCACAATTAAGAGAAAGAGAGAAGCGGCTGGTACCTACCAATGGGAGTGAATCTACACAATATATTTCTGGATTGCAAAGCAGATGTCCTAATCCATGCAGAAATTTATACCACCCTACATTTTTTCCCCTCCTACCACACAGCTGTTTTTTTGCTGGAGTAATTCAGATTAAATCTATTTCTCAGGGCGGAGACCTCTCCAGTCCCCCTCCTCCACACTGCTGGGCTTGTCCTGGTAGATGGGGTTATTACTGTAGCCTGATCCAGCTACAGCAGGCCCAACCAGTAGTCAGAGAGAGTGAGTGAGAGAGAGAGAGAGAGCAACCCCATTTCTCCACACAATGCCAGTCCTTTCCTCCAGGCTCATTGTTCACTATTGCTGCTTTAGTGCTACACTGAAGCTTTGTGAAGAAAGCACTTACAATTCCCTAACACACTTAATGGTGAAGGTTGCAAAAGGCTTGAAAAAACACAGCTGGAATTACAAAACCAGAGCTGAAATAAAATCATGTCATATTTTACTCACTAACGTGTTGTTTAAAGCCTGTGTAACCCTTTTGAATACCGATTTGCTGCTCAATAAAGAACAACTGTAATGTTAAATTTTTTTTGGAAACTGACATTTTTCATAATTATTACAACATATATATATTTTAAAAAAGTATTTAAAGTTGAAACATTATAACTGTCCTCACCTTCACTTTTAAAAACGTTTAAATGAACAAAAATGAATAAATACCACGCCTCTGCACTGTTAATAGTGACCCAGACCTCTCAAAACTGCTAAAAATGCACCTTAAAAGTAAGGTGCATTTTGGGTTGCAGGGAATTCCAAAATTTGTTTTGTGTAAAAACTGTGGTTCGGTGGCACTTTCATAACATTTCTCTGTTTAAGCATCCTTTGACCAGTAACACTGACTCAACAAATGGTACGAGTTTGAGATCTGTTTGACTAACAATGGCAGACATGGGCGTGTTTGGAAAACCTGTTTGAAAACCGCTTTTTGTGTGTTTCTTAGATAATAGAGACAAGACAAGCATGAATGAGAGCTGTGGTAAAAAAATAAATAAAAGGGCAATCTCCTTTTTGGGTTACATAGACGTATGGAATGAGAGCAAAGAATTTTAATGAGTACAATTTTGGTAGAATTGTTTTTTTTTTATTAATTACTCCTTTAAAATAATGAAAATAACAGGTTGTTTTAATGGCAGCACCATTGAGTTCAGAAAGATCTAGTGAAGAGAAGGTTTGAAGAATGAGGATGCGTTGGAGAAACAGGGGTGTTAGACAAGAATGAACGGCTGTTTGTGGTCTCACAATGTCCCCACAATTGTTCGCTTCTGTCTATCCAGAGTCAGTCTGACTGAGGGCCAAGCCAAGCTATGGAGGGAGGACAGATGAGGTGGCAGTCAAAAACGGGTGTTGGGGCATGCTAGTTCAGAATTAACCTCTTTTTCTTTTTCTCCCTTTCGTTCTCTCATGTACACTCACACATAGTTCATCCTTTCTCCAGATGTGCCACGTGTAAACGTATGCAAAAGAACAGAGGCTTTTCAAACATTCCCCCCATTAAACCCTGTCAAAATGAGTCTGTGGTGACAGTTTGACATTTGACACAGTCTTTTTCTTAATTGAATGTTTATTATTGTTATTGTCTACCGTTGTGCTGCTAGGTCATTTGTGCCCTCTTTTCGTAAGCTATTTGGCCTGTGCAAACTGTACAACCAAACAACGAAAGGAAAAGACATCACTTTTACAATATCTATAAATGCCAAAATTATGATCTCATATGATTTATGCTTTTTTTTTTTCTTTCTTTCTTTTACTTACAAACCCCTGACATGTTTGGATTTCATTTACACTACTGTTGTTCTTTTGATTTTTTTTTTTTTTTTTTCATTAAAGAAAATTGTTTCCACAAATGTTACACAGCACAACTGTTTTTAACAATCACCTGATAATAAAAATGTATTGTATGGGGGGGAAAAAAATCAGCCTATCAGAATGATTTCGACACTTATGTTTAGAGTAAAGGCTGCTGAAAATTATTTATTACAAAAATAAAATTTAAATCTTTATTAATTATTAAAAAAAAAAAATATTCACAGACATTTCCTTCAATTTTTTGTCTGTTACAGACACAAACCATTTAATGGTGGTGTAGGTACAAGGGAAAAAAAGTATAGTTCAAAATGTGACACATCAAAGAAAATAGGAAACGTGTGTTTTTCGGATTAAAACATGTAAAACACACACGAAACTCGCTGTGGTTTCTTTTTCTGGTTTCCCACCCCAGACTTTCATTTTGATGCGAAACGAGAACATTATACAACCACTACCAATACCGCTGCCCTTCTCCTGCGCTGCAGTTAAACAGACACTCGCCTAAACCTCTTCAGGCGATGAGTTGCCAACACCCATTATTCTATTGTACACCTCCAACATGTTCCATTCACCGTAAACCAACAATACCTCCCCAAAATTTACACACATAGCCTTCAGCAACAGAGAGCCATGCCTTTATCACCTACCAAGGCCTTGGTGAAAATACACTACACAAGTGCCACGTTAGGGGGACATTGTGCCTCAGACAACAGGGACGGCGGTTTTGTTTTCCTTGCGCATAGTCTTCCTGAGCCATCCCAGCCCCTGAGGCCAGCGCCTGGTCCCCTCATCCAGATGCATGAACAATGCAGCAGTGTGCTTGACCCAAGGTGTGGGAGGGGAATGCCAGGATCTGGGCCTCCCAACAAAGAGCAGGGCTCATCGATACAAAATTCCAGGGAATTCTCCCCCACCAGCACAACCACCACCAGCACCAACAACACAACAGCCCCCCCAATACACACATATCTCACAGTGGCAGACAGTACAGGGGTGGAGACCCTCGTCTCACTAATAACAGGAACAGAGGGCAAATACTTTGAGGGCGAAGTCTAGTCTGGAGAGTGAGGCAACCCAGATACCCTTCTTTAGGGGTAATCCAATTACAGTAGTTTGAAATGGACCAGTGAAGAAATTTAGCCCATTATGACAGACAGTGGCTGCACTGAAAAACATAATAGATCACAATTATGAAATTGGCTATTGGAGGATGCGGTCTTTCAGAACAGCCTTTCTTTACTCAGACAGCAGCCGTCCTAATGTTTCACCCAATTAGGCTACTTTAAGACGGATACTATTCTTCCACAATCGCGTGATCTCCACGCCCACTACTCTTATTGAAGATGTCAATGACAAAATCACTTCTAAAAATAATAATGATTTTTTTATTGGCATCAATGATTCCATCGAGAAGCTTTAACATCCACATTCTTAAAAAAATAAAGTTTCCAAAAGAGGGTTTTCTCTTTTATAGTACTTCCAAAAAGAACCTGTCAGCGAGCAGTTTTTAAAATAAGCATTTGTGAAGAACATCTGAATGATCTAAAAAACAATTTTGTCCATTATTAAGACGTTTTTCATTAAATCTTCATGGAACCATCAATGCACATAAGGATCCTACGTTGCACCGAACCAAAAGGTTTGTTATATTTGGAAAAGCTGCTATTAAAATATTCTTCACACTATGGAAGAAGCAGTTGTTTTCGTGACTGTCCACTGTGAGTTTTTTGGAAAACCCAAAAAGGTTCCTCTAAATGGCATCACTGTGAAACCCCCTATTTCCCACAAACCTTTATTTTTAAGAGTGTAAAATCACAAATACTATATCACGTATGGAAAATAAATGACGCGTAGCACATTTTACGTAACACAGTCATACAAAAAAAAGCTAAGTATTGTAAAAAGGACAGAGGAGAGTGATTGAACAGGAAAGCATAACAGATCTTCTGTAGCGTCTTAACCCTTCTGTTGCTAGGGAGGCGGTGGTAATCTCTCCTCCTCCTTTCCTTCCTAATTAGTGAGGGGTATAAATTGAGTTAGTGGAACACTTTGTGTCACCCTGATTAGACTGGACATTATCATACCATACAATCCTAAGGGATTTTACTGGCAAACCAGTAACACGACATCCTTTGGGCAGCAACAGATAGGTTTTAGGACATGTATCATTTTGTGGCTTGATAATGGACAGGGAATCAAAAGAAGAAGAAAAAAAATCAATAACTATTTATCTTAAACGACATTGTAAGGTTCCTTCGGATGCAGAATGCAGAAGTATCACATACAAATTACATTTCACTTTTACAGTGCATCATCTCACAAAAGTGTTTCTCAGCCGCTGATATGATTTATTCAAAGCCTAATCTTATTCTGCTGGTTGCACATATCAGGCATTGCTGTCATTACGGGCTACATAATTCACTCTGACCCAATGTAGCAAGTCACACTATCTATGGATCTTGGGGAGTCACCTAACACAATGCCTCTAATTTAGGTGCCCTAAAAGGGGAGGGAGAGATGTGCCAGAGGTCACTTTTTACAGCGAGGGGGTTGGGAAGGGGTGCGGCTCCCCAAAGGTAGCAGGGTCAAACCCTTGCCATTGTGTGACCTCTGTAGCAATCAGGTTAGTAACCATGACAACCAGGATTGATAATTACAGTGCAGTGCATTACATTTTGAGCTCACTTTATGATACTTTTGGCCTGTTTAATAATACCTATCTGATCTCAAATCACGTGAATAAAGATGATAATAATATAAAACACGATAACCCATCTATAATCGGCGGTCGAGTCGCTATAAGGTCTCAAACGACCGTAAAAACAGTGAAAATTGATTTTACGCTTTAAATGACCCAAGTTAGTCGAGGCTGAACTCAAGACTGACAGCGCTGATCCAGTTAGCTCACATATGCTAACCTGCTACCTCCGACCGGAGTCTGTAGCTAACAGACCTGTTAGCTCGCGAAACGGCTTTAAAAACAGCATTCCCGCTCCGAAATAGCAGGAAAACCGTCGATGTGTGTTGAGTACACACCGAACAGCACCGCCCAGGTGGGCTCTGTCGCGTAATCGAGTGTCCCCGTCCCCGGTGTAGCGCAGTGTGGACGTACCTGTCTGGTCGGGTCATTCCTGCCGTGCTCCGAGGACAGGTGATGTCTCAGCAGCAAGGCCCGCTTGTAATTCCGACTGCCTTTCACCAGCTCGTCGCTGTTTTTGGTGGCGATATTATGGCACCAGGAGCAAGACATGAGCCCCGTTTCCTGGCTGAATTTGAGCCAGGGAAACTCCTGCAGCCAGGAGGCTTGGAAGAGCGAGTGTTTCTGGAGCAGCAGCGTCTGAGGTCTCATCTCCAGCAGCGGCTTTCTAGCGGCCGCTGCCTCCGCTTCTACCGCGCTACAGTCCTCCCGGTTCACGCCGTTGCCAGTCGCCCACTTACAGCCCTCGGTTTTCACCATTACGCTGTTTAAAGCGCCTCTGTCATGTTCTTTCCCCGCTGTCCAACTGCCCCCTTCCGGGTCGTCGTCCTCCTCCGGCTCTGTGCTGTCGCTCACGGACCCCCCGCCCTCGACTTTCCCCAGCGATGGTCCTTTCGCCCCCAGATCCCTGTCGTCCTCTTGATCCGCTCTGTTCCCGTTCAGATGTCGGTCTTGACAGGCCGGGGCCTCACAGCTGTTGCCTCCGACTGCGCTGGCACCGGTGACGGCTAATCCACCTCCTCGGAAAGCCAGCGACCTGCGGTTTCGCTCTCCGGACATTTTCTTCAAATAAATTACAATCTACACTTTTTCAACAAAACAAAAATCCGATCGCGGCTCTCTTAAATAAAGTATTCCGCATGAAACGAGCCGTTTTTCCGCGCTCCGGCCTCCTGGTGAGAGTATGTAGGTTATGCGGAAATAAATAGGGGTTTTAAAGGCATAATGAATTTGAGGGTTCTGTCTGCGTCCGCGCAGGCCCCGCAGAGGTCGAATGGCAACGACTTCCCCCACAATGCATCTCGGTCCGAGGGAGGAGGAGGGGGGGCTCCTGTTAAAGGAAGATGGGGGTGACGCTAAACAGCCAGGGGTCTTTTGTGTCAATGACTGCACCCATTTTCCGCATGCTTTTTCTTCTATAGAAGTACACGTCTCGAACCAATAAGTCCTTGTGTCCCTTTCACGCCTCCCCTGTGCGGGACATTACAGACGTCGCTCGGGACAGGTGGGTTCTTCGGAGCCAGGAAGAGCGCTACAGAGGTGTATTTCACAGGTGGTGGCGGAGATGGACGGATTGTGTGTTTTTTTTATTTGTATATCAATTTCATGAGTCACCGCTATGTGTGTTTTTTATTCGTTTGTTATTTTAGCAGTTAGAACAAAAATTTTATAACTTTTTAAAAAATTAATGTATTTTTTTTTACGTTATTGTATTCGTTTTTAATAAAAAGCAAAATAGTTTAACTGATTTACTTGTTTTATTGTATAGCTATATAATACAAATATCCACACATTATTAGATGTATTAAATCCAAATAAGTAAATCCGGAAAGCTGTTAGTGTTAGTTTAAATGCAGCTGCCTTCATTAATTGCCTTTAAACCTTCATTTCACTTTAAATTGCATTACTGATGAAAGAAATAAATTCGAAACCCATGCGACTTACCAATATTATTTTTGATGAATTCATTAGATAGTCGACTGAATAGAATATAAAACGTAATAATGTTTACGATCGTTTTTTGTTTTATTGTCTAATAGCAGCATATGTTGTGGTTTAAGAAACATCCCTAAACACATCACGAATATTATATAAATGGTTTAAAATATGTTTTACTTTAGGATTACTAAATCCTGTCACCCAGTGGGTGGCGTAATTTCCTACAGCACCAACATGAACACTTTATAAGCCAGCAATAAGCGCCTCTTACTGCTTCCTCTGGGCGTGTCTTGTTTGACTAGGTAAATTAAGGTAAATTAAGGTAAATTAAGGTAAATTATTTAGAGCCCACTCTGTGAAGGAACAGACATAGCCTACCGCCGTTAATAGCTCTTCTGGTATCCTTTTGTCGAAATTAGAAAGGTAAAATGTGTTTATTAAGGCCTAATATTATATCTGACCTGCTGAATGTTGTGGCTTCCTCAAACTTTTCTTTTCTGTTTCTTCTTTAAACACAGTATACATTTTTTAAAATTATTTATTTTTGCGATATTTGCCTATTTACAGTTTGTTAGGCTATAAGACATTATAACTATTGTAGTTATTGGCTACGTGTAATTCTTTTTTTTTCATTTACACGTTTATTGCAATATTTTATAACATACATTGAGCACGGCGTAACCCCCCCCCCCCCCCCAAAAAAAAAACAACAACATTTATTTCTATTAGTTTATTTCAGTTAATTTAGTGATGATCCTTAATCCATATTTCTGCTTTTAAAAAAACGCTTCATCATGAGCGCGCCAGGTGGGTCCTCGAGCCCGTCTCTCTGTTTACATCTCTACGTGCTGTGCGTCCTGACGTCACGTACGACCCCACCCCACCTCGAGCGGCAGCCTAGTTGCAGTGGCAGCTTTGAGCTCAAATTTGCAAGATTGAAGTGGGAAAGCGGGACCGCAAGGATCAGAATAACTCACAACACAAAGAAGCCGCAAAGACAGGATGGAGGAAGCCGATCAAGGTAGCAGAATTGTTTCGTGAGCGTGACGTGACATGTCGGCACAGAATAGAAATGCAACAAAACTCAACTTTCAGAAGTTAGCTAGCTTGTGTGTTAGCACAGCCAGCAGCTGGAAGAAGAACAGCGGTGGTTTAATTTCTTTCATTTGATGAACATTGATAATGTGACGGTCAGTCGGGATAGACATTTGCAGGGATTTTATTCGGGTTATAGCACTTTTACACATCATAATTAGTTCGTTATCTTATAAATTATGGTGTATGTAAATACTATTAAAACTTATGAAATTACTAGAACCCGACCGTAGTGTGTCATGTTTCAGCTGTGAAATATTTTATACATGTATTTATTTATTTTTTAGTCAATAAGCATGACTGTAGCTATTTATTTCGTTGAACCATATGTTAGCCTTAAACACCTGGGCCCAGTTTTTCAAAAGTAATCCTCTAGGATTTTGGATAACGGATTGGATCAAATCTTGAAAATGGGTTTTTCAAAAGAAAAAATGGATCACATAATCAGATTAGATCACGTAATCCAATCTTGGTTTTGATCCGGATCAAACCTTCAGTTTGGGTTTTTCA
>JAUMHI010000064.1:6579965-6593273 GCA_032359435.1 Enteromius unitaeniatus
CACGGATCGCAAAAAAAAGGATTACTAAATCCGGATCAATTTTATCTGGATTGAACCTTTTGAAAAACTGGGCCCTGCTGTAAATGTGCTGCTATCAATGAAACCTCTCTTTGCATCTCTGTGTAATCTCCATTTGTTTATATCCAATTAATGCTAATTTGTAGGACTTTTTATTTTAATATCTTGCAGATAACCTGTCTTAATAAGTTATAACGTGTCATGGGAAGTCTACAATTAAAAATATACAATTTATGGAATCACAAGTTTAACAGCTTTCTACCTCTTTCTTATTTTCTAATCTAATGCGTAGCATCTCATGTTACTTATCTTTGTTTATTTTCATTCATATGTAACATTAGATTTTAAATTGACAAATGACAATTTATGTGTTGATTAGCAGGATAATGTGCATGAGACCTGTTCATTATAATGTATGATTTGTGACAGTGCGGTCCGTTTCTTCTGAGGTGATCTGGTCAGCTTGGGTTCCTGCATCATTGCGTAAATAGTCTGCTAAGCTAAGACTGCACAGTTTTTCTGGTGTGTGCTATTTTTCAGATGCCTGTTGTTGATGTTATCGTCTGGGAGGAAACGCATTGGCCTACATTCTATTGATTTAGACTAATACTGTATTTCGACTACCTTTGTGTAACATGTTTTTTTTAATAACCTACTGTATGTTAATATAAAGGCTGTATATTATATTTTAAATATATTTAATATATATAATTAATTTAATTTAAATGGATATATTATTTCATATATAAAGATTTAATTGAAAATAATGCATTATAATAATGCAATAGTGTAGTTTTTCCAATTTTTAAAAAAATCCTGTTTATTTATGTAGCTCTGAAATTCCTGTAAATATAGAGATATTATTTAATTATTAATATACATAATAAAATGTGTATATATAATATCCACAATATATTTAGTGTGTGGGGTTGAATTGATGCTGGATCCTTTCCCAGTGTATCAGGCCATACACGTATTTTAAAATACAAACTAAAGTGTTTCTCAAGTCTAGTTCACCTGAGGATGATCAAAAGTCTGTTAATTTAGCAAAAAGCAACACGTTCAGCTTAAAAACATTGCCTTTGTTTAACTAAATAAGACCTGGTAGTCCTTTCTGACCTCCTGACCATCCTATCTTCATCCCCGTCATCTTGTTTCCGCCCTGCATCTGAGCAGCCTGTTCTCTCTCTCATCCCTCCTGGGCTGCAGTGAGTGGATGAGCAGTCTCCCCAGGAGCCAGAGCCTTCCTGTCTGAATCTTCTGTTCCCCTCCCCTCATCTCTCTCACGCAGGGCCTCCATCTGCTCATTCCTCTTTTCTGCATGCCCATGTCTCTCTGCAGCTGGTGCCCACGGGCCATTGTGCGATCTGACAAGCGGATTGCGGGACAAAACCTGAGATACCATTTGCTTAGCCTAGGTATACTGTCTTTATGATATTACTCTGGATCAAGCGGCAAGAACTTGAGTAAATTTATCTGATTTGCAAAATGATTTGTTTATATTGAATTAGTCATCAATGAGATACCTTTCACCCATAAGTGATGGGTGTAGCCTTTTTTCCTTGTCTAGTGATGATCAAACCTGTGGATTAGGACATCTGCTTTAACACTGAAATTCAGTGTATGATTTTAATTGTTGCCTTGGCAGTCATCAGTTGCTCATGTTTGCTCAGGTAGATGTGTACGCTCTTCTCTTTTTGCTGTCTTGGCAACATAGGAAAATAAAACTGTCGAAAGACTAACAGAACTACAGGGAGGAATGAGGAAGCTGCAATCAAGTCTTCTATAGCCTTTGTTGAATTTGTTTTCTGTTGTGGATGTGAACATTGCACATTGTGCTTGAATCGGTTTGGTAGGTAATTCAGCAATTCAAGGTTGAAAGTTTACATGGCTGCCAAAAGCTTGCAGAGAATTCTTTTGATCTCATTGGTGTAAAGTTCCTGTCCTGGTGTTTGTTGGTGTGCTGTAGTGTTTAAACTCCAGTCTGCGTGTTATGACAGATATGCTGTTAATTCTCTACCCTTTTGATGTCAGTTCACGGAAAACGTTGGAACTGAAAGTGGAATGTTAGATTTGTGACGGCTTTGGTCATTTCTGTTGAAGTAGCACAGGAAACATTTTTGTTTTCAAAGTTTATTTTAAAGATAGCTCAGATATTGCTCCTGAGTATTTATTGTTGCCTAAGGCTTTTATCTACATACTTGTCATTCTTTTTTCTGTCTTGTTCTGTACTCACTGGCAGTGTGCACACATACATATATTATGCTATCATTCAGACGTCCATTAAATTTAGACAAAAGTGACTTGTTGCATTTCATGTATTGTTGGGGGGAAAAAAAACAGTTTGAAATAATAAATGCAGTGCTTTTGAATTTTCTGTTCATCAAAGAATTTTGAAAAAACTATTAAAAAAAGAAAAATCAGTAAAAAACAAAAAATTAAGCAGCACAAAATTGTGAAAAAGTTGATGATAAAAAAAATGGATTCGAGAAATACTGTCTTATTGTTCATACTTGTCTTTATGAACAATAAAAAAAGTAATATGTCTTGTACTATAATACTAAGTCCCTTTAAGCCTTACAGTGTTTGAGAAACAGACTAAGTAGACCAAAATAAACACATTTGGCTACAGTAAGGCTTTTGTTATGTTTATGCTACAGTATGTTTATAATAATTGTCTTTTTGAAGCTTGACACTTTCACTGTATGTAAAATAGCAGTGAAAACATCCTTCTTTTGAGTTTCATGTAGAAAAGTAAACCTGAAGGTTGACTCTTTTAAGAGAACTAATTCAATGCATTATATTTACATTAATAATTGTAAAACTTGCTGTTGTAGTTGTAATATTACAAAAGTTATTCTCACATTTAACACAGATTTCAGTGATAGACTGTTACCCGATTATGGTTTTATTCTAAGGTTTTCCAGAAGCATCTGTATGAGTCTCTCAGTTCTCTGCGATCACATTTCAGCTAGTGTTTTTTCTTACCATTTCTAAAAGATGGTTTAGATTTTTAATTCAGAAGTAACAGAAGAAGAACAGCTTTGCTGTAATTTCAGATGTGCCTTAGTTATTGTATTTTTCATAGAGTTGGGAGTTTTGGCCCAGTAGAGGTCTGGACTAACATTGCACCGAGGGGAGAAACTTAAGGCCTCACTGTGACCCTTCAAAATGAGCCTCTTCTCAGTCATGTGACCACACAGACAATTTTGAAAACCAGCGTTCAGAGTTAAAAAGTAGTGTTGATAAAATACAAATGCCCTTCACAGACAATGTCCTCCATCCTCCATTTTAGGTTTTGTGAAATCTTATCTTTAAGTTTACAGAAATCAAGTTGCCTTGTGTATATCTATACCCACTCTATATACATTTTCTCCATTTCCTGCACAGTTTCCCTCTGTGTATATGTCCATCCAGGCAGCTGGAGTTGCACTCTGTCCCATGATTTTCATTTTGTCTAAATCACGAGACGCGGTTCGCTTGGAATAACCCAGTAATTGATTAGACGCTGTGGTTTATTAGGTGCTTCAAATGTCCTCTTTGTTTCTTTACTGGGGTTTTTATGTTCTTGAGCTCTAAGTTTAAATGCAAGTCATACTAGATTCAGTTCACAAGGATTCCTGATGTAGAAGAGGCACAAGGCCATTGAAAGGCTTGTCCAACTCTATGGGATTCCATGTCCATCCTATTATTGGCATTGAGAAGCTCACAGTCGCCCCATGTGGGCCCGCGTAAATGTTAGTGGGCCAAAGGCAGAAGTTAGCACTTAATATATGTTGTTCAACAAAGAATTTATGTGATTGTTGCTTATTTCCTCTTTTAAGCAATACTTCTCATCCGTTGGTTTAAATGGGAAGTTGGGCATCTTCCTTTATACAATCTCTCTGTTCTATTTCCGCAGCTTGCTTTATTTTTTTTACAGATAGACCCTTTTAACATGCTGTGGGAGCGTGTCACATGATGTGAAACTCTCCCACAATGCAGTGTTCATGAAAAAAGGCTTTGTCTAGACTTGCCAACGTGCTGAAGTGTTAATGAAAATTCATTGTATTAGTTTTGTGAGAAAATTATGGCTGCAGATTGCATTCAAGTCTCTGTTTGAATATCTGCATGTTTTAGTTGTGCAATCTAGTCTGGGTGAAAGCCAACAAGGACTTTGGTGAAAGACAAATATCCGGGTACTAACCTGCAAGAGCAGCGGTGCGGAGGCGTCAAGGTTCTGCCATCCTAGACGTGTGAGATGAACGTAGTCAGAGTGTTAGTTGACACATACACATACACAAGCGAACATGTGTGTTCGTCACTGCTTGGCTTTTGTACGCCCATGCGAATACAGCTGAATAGTGTCTCTGTGACTCTCATTATAACCTGATTCTCTGTATTGTTGGCTGTTCTCGCTGATCTCAACTAGAGACAGCAGGCCCGTCCCACGTTAGACAGCTACTGTAGTCGGGCAGGGATGTGTAATTCCAGCTCCTCGGGGACAAAGCTCTGTAGAGGGTGTGTCCTACATAGCATGTGTGTTTTAAATCCCGAGGATATGAATGAATTACTTTTTTTTGGTCTCCTTATTTTGTCAGTTGTTTTAATAACATCTTTGATTTGAACTTGATACTAGATTTGGTCCATTAATTATTAATTAAGCATTATATAAGCATTAGTTATTGATCTTCCACTATTTACCAGGACCTATAAATTGAGCAATATAATGCAGCAGGGATATAAAACCTTACAGTATAATGGTATGGAAAAAACCCTGAGTGTGTGTTGGCCTTTAGGTATCATTACTTCTGAATGTCTTGCACTTGGCTGAATCCATTTCAGTCTGCAATGGTTTGTGCAGCCGGTGTGTATCTGAAGCGCTGTGGAGGCTCTTTGTAATGGATTATGGTTGTAATCTAGGCCACTGCAGATTACAGCCTCCTTTCGCGGGCTTCCCCCAGTATCATGTGACCAGGGGACAAATGGATCTTCGTTTCCCATGGATGATAAGATGGACGGATGGGCTGAGCATGAGCTAATCTAGTACAGGAACAGCTGAAGACGATTGCTTTTGTCAGCCATTGAGGACAGTGAAAATGTGGTACTGTTACAGGATTGTCAACAATCCCTACAAGAACCGTTGAGATTACAGCTGGGAGTGTCGGCTCGTGACTGAAATAGAATGCCCTGGAGAGGTAACTTATTAACGTGCTGCTGTCGTTGTCTTAGACGGGACATCATGTGATCCCTACTAGCACTGCCGAATCTGCAACAAACACTTATACTTGAAACCGTAGCTAGAAGATGGGACAATCGGCACAGTGATATCCTAACAGGCTCGGTCACATGCGATCACTTAGTGTCCCGGGAGTTTTCTGTTCACGGGCAGCATGGAGGAACCTGTAGAGGAGTACAAGTCTCCGTTCAACTTTGAGCTAGGAGTGAATACCAGCTACCTCTACCTGTCACCAGAAGAGAGTTTCACTCCACCTGGTTCACCAGTATTGTCGCTTAAAGGTAATGGTGTTTGTTCAGGTGCTCAGTGGGTGGATGTGTGCGTTCGTGTTTAGGTGTGGACTGGTGTTTGTCACAGTATAACCGAAAGAGACTGAGAATGTTATTGAAAGTACCGGCGAGCCCTCTTCCTGTCAGGTGCTGATGTTTTGAAGAAGCTCATTCGTCAGGAACAGATGCTGTTGAAGTGGGCTGTATGGTTGCAGAATAATGCAGGCTCAAAAAGGTCACTCTTAACTGACCATTCACTATACTATTATTATTTAGCAATATTTCTTTATTATTTAACTACCAGTTTTGTCAGTTTTTGAAATGCAATTTTTAAGCCAGTGGAAAAGATTGAACTATAAAAAGACTAAATAAAAAGGGGGAGGAACACATAGGAAGATATATGTAAAAAAAAAACAAAAAAAAAAAAAACATTTGTAACCAGCCTGTTTTGGTCACCATTGACTTCCGTAGTAGGAAGAAAATACTATGGAAGTCAATGGTGACCCAAAACTTTCTTCAAAATATCTTCCTTTGTGTTCGGCTGAACAAAGAAATTCATACAGATTTGGAACTACTCGTGGATCAGTAAATAATGAAAGAATTTTCTTTTTTGTGTGAACTATTCCTTTAACAAGACAACATGATTTGTCTAAACCGGCAACGCTGAGCTATTCTGTACAGTAAAACTGTACCTATAAGTGATTCCATGGCCACAGTGTTACTATGATGCACTAAAGATGTTAATCACCAAATGGAAGAGCGGTGAGCTTGGTTAACAAATTATATGTGTGTTTACACAAGGCCCTCAATCTCATTATACAGACAGAGAGAGGTCATTGATCAATCCTGTGAGCCGTCATGGCACATCAGGATTAAAAATATTTCTATTATGTGGTGATTCGTGAGATGCCAGCCATTCGTAATCTTGTTATTGTGTATCTGGAAATCCATGTGTGGAGCAATCGATTCAGCTAGAGGACAGATGTGGATGTTGAAACTTATAAATGGGAATTGTTACGTTTAAAGTAGAAATGCACTGATTGCATTTCTTGGCTGAGTCCGATTTTACAGTAAGTGAGACCTGCCGACTCAGTTTTTGCAGATTCTGTTTTTGTGAACTGTAATGAAAGCATATGATATTCATTTAAATTTATTTTATAATAAAACAAATTATTAAACATTACAGGATCTTCTCACAACAAAATAATTAACACAAAAAAAACGAAGTGCGTTGTAAGTTATGCAATAAGTTCCAGTATATAACTAACATTAGTATAACTTATTTTCCCCAATTAAATTTTTATAATAAAAGAAATCAATAAACATTACATATTTTCTCAAAATAAACAACAAAATAAAGTGCTCTGCTCCTTGTAGAATGTAGAAATGTAGAAAAATATAACTAACATTTTTGTATGATCTGGGCCGATCATACAAAATATCGGCCGATGCCGGTCAATCGGTGCAGCTCTAATTTAAAGCTGGTGATCAAATCAGAGAAATCTGAACAAATCTTAAGCGCTTTCATCACACCTTAGCTGTTGGAAAGAATTTAATGTATATTTTTTTAATGTCCACGTTCCACAATGATTTTTGTTTTTCTAGTAGATCTAGATTCATAAAGATCTAGTTTTTTTCCACCACTTTAAGTCTCCATACTTGCATTAGGAATAACTCAGAAAGTCTGGAGAGAGAAATAAAGTGTCGTGTTTCTATACCATTTATTTAAAAAAAAACGAAATTGTATCCAAAGCAATTCAATTAACAAACTGTTAATGTTGCTTGATACTATAATTACTATTATTAAGTACCTTTAAATAGTTAGAGTATTAATGTACTGGTTTTAAAGTGCCCCTACTATGGATTTAGAAAGGCTCCTAAACAACAGGTTGACATCATAGACTGTAAAAAAAGACAACCCCGCTGCACTTCCTTCCACTATATAGAAAGCCAAAAGATTGTCAGTATGGCTGCTGACATCTTGTGAAAATGACGTCTTTTGGAGCCAGAGCCTGCTCAGAAGCGAACAGGAGGTGGAGTCACGGAACCAAAGTCCCGCCCAAACTCCCTTTGACCCAAACACAAGCTCACAATCAGGACACTACACCCTGTTTTTATAGGGTTGGGCATTATATATCGAACAATATATTATGGGCATCTCATCAGTAAAGCTGGTTCTTTGAAAGCCGGTTCTTCTTTGTCAGAGGTCTTCAAAAGGAACGGCAGCTTATACACAGAGCCGTAGATCACTGAGAAGCTGCGCCATTGAATCACCCGCAAAAACTCCACGCGTAGCTTGTCAGTGACGTGGCTCTGTTCATAAACTGGCGCTGCATTTAAAAACAGCTGACAAAGATTTACCGCAATCAAAGAACCGGCTTTACTGATGAGATGCGCACAATATATCGTTCAATATATATCGCCCAGCCCTAGTTTTTATAGCATCAAATAACTAGTTTGAAGTAAACTTGTTAGGAAAACGAACACTTGAACATACGTCAGCATAAGTACTACCAGAAACCATCTTTGTAAAACTTGTAAAAGTGCAATTTGATTGTTTAGTTTGTCTAATGTCCCATTAGAGTTTATGACCTATACAGCAGCCAGTCACCTGGGGGAGATCAAGACTTAAGTTTTCATGACTCGTGGGGCACACTTGATTTTAACATGCATGCAAGTTCAAAAAACACTTTCATTTTCTTATAATATGCATATATTTTTTACCTTGTTTGTTCAATGACTCGCAAACGATTTGTTGAATGATTAATTCTCACAAACCTCTGATTGGTCAATTTCATTTAATTCAGTGTTTGTGGGCTTTTAATGCTCCAAAAGCGGCACCTAGTGGTAAAGAATGAGTTTGCATTTTCATTCAGACCAATGCAAAAAGATCAATAAGGTGAAGCAGGCAAAACGCTAAAGGTTTCATTTGGACGTCAACATGAAATGGCTTGGGACTTGTTTTAATGATTCAGTCGATAAAGAAAAGTTTATACATGGTGTACTTTCAGATTTAAAACTTTGCTGGATGTTTTCATTCACTTAGAGCTGTTACACACCTCATAAAAGGAAAATGTCAAAAATCCATAAAAGGGGCACTTTAACACCGCTATTAATATAAAAATAAAAAAGTTTCTGTGCTGTGGTGTCAGATGATTTTATAAGTAGATCAAACATTGAAAACAGATTCCAAAATATAAAAGGAATGATGTTCTTTCATTAAATGGTGTGTGTGTGTGTGTGTGTGTGATAGATAGATAGTGTGCACTGCCTCTGGGGTTTTACAATGAAATTTATTGGAGGAATGAACCACCCTTTTTTTTTTTTACCCACAGTGTAGAAAAATGTTGTGTATTAAACCTGTTTGGTTATAATGTTAAACAAATATGGTTAAAGCACTAAAAGCTTTTAAAGTAAAATATTTGACGTCCCCTCGTGTGTAACCTGTAGTACTGTTTTTTTGATGTCAAACAAGCTATAAACGATCCTCTCGTCTGTTCCCAATTACCTTTTGTGGTGAGTTAAAGTGGGAGGCAAACCTACCAGTTATTCCAGAAATACCAAACAAGCTGCTTACAAATGAGTTGCACACCCTCCTCATGTGATGCAACTTTTAAGTTTCTCCCTGAACCGTGTTTTAAACTCCCAGCTGCAAGCTACAACCTGAACCTCATATTTGACCTCTGCTGAATATAGGCATAAAATGAGGTCCATAAAGTTGGTGTTTTTTTCTTCCAGCCAATGAAAAGGCTGGTTTCGTCAAAGCTCTGGAAACTGTCTTTAACAGAGTGAATGGTCTTATCAGGCTATTCTGTTAATCCAATAATCACGGGATGCCCTAAACCACTGATTGGACTGAATAAGAACAAGCACATCAGCTGATGATATTACAGTATGATATACAGTGCAATGCAGAGCCGTTCACTCAGGGCTGTCATACTGTTGTCAGTTTGATTGACAGTGCTGAATTTTTGGCATTTCCTTCTAGTTATCAGCCCACTGAATGGTGACATCCAGGAGTTTTGTTATTTATGTTGTATTTCCACAGTATGGTCTGTCAGTGGAAGCATCAAAGTACAACTTCCAGACTTGCTTGAGCCCTTGGGTGGGTGTCCATCAAGTGACAAGCACCTTATAAAGTTTTAAAGCTCTTTGACGCATGACTTCTCTCTGACCTCATCCCCTTCCTTCATGTTTCTCCTTTTCCTCTCCTGGCTTTACGTCTGACTCTACATGATCTCTAAATCAGAAGTCTTTCCCACCACCGCACTGAGCTAACAGCAGCAACATGCAGAATGACAGTTCAACTTAATATGAACTAAGACTAACTTGATGCTAAAATTTATATCAAAAGATCAATAGAATCAGCCATTACTCAAAGAAAGAATAAAAATAATAAAAGGGAAATTGTGACTTTTTATACATTTTTTTTTTTATTTGTTATTCTGACTGTCAGATTTTCAAATAACTAGTTTGAAGATTAATTAGATTTTTTTATTTATTAGATTTTTTTATTTCTGGTAAATTTTATATTTTTTGGTACTTTTGTCTTTTAATCTCTGCTATTTTATTTCTCATAATTTGTGACTTTTACTCATAATTGTATGTTTATATTAGTGCTGTCAAAGAAATAAGTTTTTGTTTGCATAATATACTGAATGCGTACTGTGTATATTTATTATGTATATATAAATACAAACACATACATGTATATATTTAAGAAAAATATGTTATGTATATATACTGCCTGGCCAAAAAAAAGGTCTCACACTCGACGGACTGCCTCTAGCTTTGATTACAGCATGCATTCGCTGTGGCATTGTTTCGATAAGCTTCTGCGCAAATCACACGATTTATTTTCATCCAGTGTTGCATACATTTTTTTCACCAAGAACTTGCATTAATCAGTCTGACCACTGTGCAAAGCCTTCTCCAGCACATCCCAAAGATAACCTCAATGGGCTTAAGGTCTGGGCTCTGTGGTTGGTCTGGGCCAATCCATATTTAAAAATAATGTCTCATGCTCTCAGAACCACTAATTTCTGCCCGATGAATCCTGGCATTGTCGTCTTGAAATATGCCTGTGCCATCATGGAAGAAAAAAAAACATTGATGGAATAACCTGGTCATTCAAGTATAGTCAGGTATTCAGCTAGACCTGACCAACTGCAGCAACCCCAGATCATAGCACTGCCCCCACAGTCTTGTACAGTAGGCACTAGGCATGATGGGTGCATCACTGCATCTGCCTCTCTTCTTACCCTGATGCGCCCATTACTCTGGAACCGGGTAAATCCGGGCTCATCAGACCACGTGACCTTCTTTTTCCTTTGCTCCAGAGTCCAATCTTTATGCTCCCAAGCAAATTGAAGCCTTTTTTCTTCTGTTTGCCTCACTGATTAGTGGTTTTCTTACGGCTACACAGCTGTTCAGTCCCAATCCCTTGAGTTTTGGTTGCATTGTGCGGGTGGAAATGCTCTTACTTTCGCTATTAAACAACAGCCCTGAGTTCTACAGTTGTTTTTCTTCGATTTGATTTCATCAAACGTTTTAGTGATCATCCAGGATGTTTTTCTGGCCACATTTCTTCCTCGAAGACGATGGGTCCCCACTATCCTTACACTTTTTAATGATGCGTTGGACAGTTCGTAACCCAATTTTAGTAGTTTCTGCTTGATGCATGCCAATGATTTGACCCTTCTCAAACACACTAACATTATTACCACGAAATGCGTCTTTTGACATAGTTTTTTATGAAATGAGAAGCAACTCATTGCACCAGTTGGGGTTAAATAACAGTAATTGTCCAATAGGAGGCTCATACCTATTTGCTTGGATAAATCCAAGTGGCGACTTTTTTTCTGGCCAGGCAGTGTGTGTATGTATTAAATATATTTATATACGATATAAAATATAATAATATAAATGTATAAATGAATATACTTGTAAATATTTTCAAAATATATACGGCATGTATGTGAATTTTAATATAACATAATAAACAAATAGTACACATACATGTATTATGTAAACAAAAACCTTTTATTTTGGATGTGATTAATTATTAATTGCTTGACAGCGCTAGTTTTTATCTCCCAGTATGATTTACTTATTTAGATTTTTCTTGTAATTGTAACTTCCTCATAATTCTGTTTACATCTCATACTGTGACTTTGTTTCTTAGAATTATGATTTAACATATATTTTGATTTGATTTCTCCTAATTGTAATTTGCATCGTCACATACTATACTAGTCATAAAAAAAGTCTTTAGTTTGAGACATATCCTGTTTAGATAGAGAGGGTGGGTAATATGACCTATACTGCAGCCAGCCACCAGGGGGCAATCTACATGATTTGGGTTCACCTTTCAGGACTTGTGGGACACACTTTGTTCAAGCCTGCAACTTATTCTTCCTATTTATCTGCATCAACTTAAAATGTTTCACAGTGCATGTTTGTGCTTGTTTTTTTTTATTTTTGTAGGGCCTAAGAGTCCAGACTTTATCCCAGAAGTAGGCGAAGATGCAGCGAATGCAGAGCCCTGTTCGCCCTGCATGGCCCTAACTGAGGAAGAGCAGTCAGAACTGCACAGTGAACTAGCAAAGGTCTGGCTTTATCAGTCCTGTTATATTTCAGCCAAAAATGCTTTATTCAATAGAGGAGATTGTCCCCGGAGCAAATGTGGATTATTCTCAAGAACTCCTTTCCCTTCATCCTATGCTGTATCTTCTTACTGGACCTTTTGATTGATTGATTTTTTTTTTTTTTTTTAATGAGAGTCACCTCACTTAACCATATTTTCCATGTCAGGTGAGTTCTTCTATCCTGTTTCCCTACAGGTGGAAGACGAAATCCAGACTCTTTCTCAGGTGCTGGCGGCCAAGGAGAAGCAGGTGGCGGACATCAAGCGGAAATTGGGCATCACTCCACTCAACGAGTTCAAACAGAACTTGAGCAAAGGCTGGCATGATGTCACCACCTCCACTGCGTACGTGCCCTCTCTCGCCTCAGGCATCTGTGTGCCGCCCGTCACCTCTCACACTGCTGCGGAGGAACGGCTCCATCTGTCAATGCTTCTGCTGTGCAATTCACACTTGCCGTTCGGCTGAATTGCATTAAAGACATGCAGTTGTGAACATGCTTGATTTTACTAGCTCACTCCAGCTGTTAGAATTACATGATCTTGTGTTTTACGGTTATGTTATATACATTTACTGTACCCATCTGTGCTGGACAGGTATAAGAAGACCTCAGAGACCCTGTCCCAAGTGGGTCAGAAGGCGACGACTGCGTTCTCCAGCGTGGGCTCAGCCATTACCAGAAAGCTAGAGGATGTGAGGTGAGATGGAAAATTGAACCCTTGGCCAACTTCGATCAAACCACCCCTTTGTACCCTTTTGACCTTGTAGCACATGAATGAATACTCACTAATACCTATTAATTAACCACTCTGGTTACATTCACACAGAGGCAGATTTATTTCAATTCTTACCACAGTCAACATAAACAGCTGCTGTTATTAATGCTCATAACATTTGTAATCTGGTAAACCACACTTCAGAATTAAAGTTATAGTAAATTAATTTAACCTATATATTTGGGAGTATATATGTGTATGTGTATATATATATATATATATATATATATATATATATGTGACCCTGGACCATAAAACCAGTCTTAAGTCGCTGGGGTTTTTTTGTAGCAATATCCAAAAATACAGTACTTTGATTTTTTTTTGCCAAAAGATATTCATTTGGACAACTTCAAAGGTGATTTGCCATGTATCAATAGAAATGT
>JAUMHI010000064.1:6593373-6612823 GCA_032359435.1 Enteromius unitaeniatus
ATATATATATATATATATGTGACCCTGGACCATAAAACCAGTCTTAAGTCGCGGGGGTTTATTTGTAGCAATATCCAAAAATACAGTACTTTGATTTTTTTTTTTTTTTTTTTTTTTAATGCCAAAAGATATTCATTTGGACAACTTCAAAGGTGATTTGCCATGTATCAATAGAAAGGTTATTTATTAAGCTTTCATGTGGTATACATGTATAGTTTTGTAAAATTTTACCTTATGACTGGTTTTGTGATCCAGGGTCATATATATTTATTTATTTATTTATTTATTTAATTTTGGCCTGTTATACAGAGACTATAATGGGTGAAAATTGCCTTTTAATAACTAAAGTGACAATTTGGAAGAGTCACAACTACATTTTCATAACAAAATTTGGAAACTATGTGGTCAGAGAATGAGCCAAACTTCCAGATAAAGGTTGGGTGGAGATTATCAGAAAGGATGATTTCCAAGATTCCAAAGTGTTTAGAATACAAAACTGCACTCTTAAAATGGTTGTTTATCAAAAAATGAAACTTTTGTCACAATTTGCTCATTTTATGTAATTCTAAACCAGTAAATAACCTTTGATTCACAATTGAAGATTTAAAACCTAAGGGATTTCTGTCCCACCATTGAAAGGCCATTCCACCTAGACTTATGCTTTAAAAACTTCATTAAAACATTGTAAATGGACGCAGACGCCATTAACCCTTGAATCTTAAATGTACTTGTTTGACTTGTCAGAAAAGCATTGGGTCAAGCCACTTGATTGATATGGGATGCTTGAATCTCTATTATCTCTATTTTGGTAGAATGCACCTTAATTTAAGGGGCAGAAATTTCTTCATTTGTGTTTCAAAGATGAAGATGTTCCTGGTTTGGAACAACATGAGGGTGAATAAATGTTGACTTTAAAGTCAAAATTGAACATTTCGATATTTCCCCTTATTCTGTCTCTATTTTCACTCTTGATTCTGATTCAGTTTGTAGGACATTTTGAGAGTCGATACGTTTGTCGATTCCAAACACAGATTGTGTGAATGTAGTCACGTGTGATCACCACTTACACATACACGTGCCTTTGGCATAACACTACTGGACAAAAAGGCAAAGGACTGAATTGTACTCCCCCGCACAATGGAATTACCAAAATTGAGATAGAATAAAACCATTAACCACAGACACCCACATCATACTCTGAACTAAGGATCTGACATTAGCTCGATTTCACCATCTTACGACACTCTTGCTGCAACGCTGGCAACATTGTTAACTGTTTTCGCTAATGACACCTCTGCCATTTACAGATTACAGTCATTTTCCAATTCTTTTGGGTAAGACTGTTTACAGTGGCTTCAAACAAAAGCCGGTTATTTTGGCTGCTACACCTCTCAGTAGTGTGATGGATGGTTTATAGTGTGGCATGTATTTAGAAGTAGTGCTAGTCTGCCATTTTTTTCCACTGTTTCAAAGCATGCATACCTTTTCTTCTTAAACCTCTGCTTAAGTGTGCGAATGCATGTGTTAAATTAGTATTTTTTGTTCAAAATAGGTCACCTAAAACCAAAAATTGTCATCATTTGCTCCAAGCCTTTATGCCTGTTTTTCTTCTGCTTTTTTTTTTACTATACAATAAAAGTCGGTAGAGTCTGAAATTACATTGGACCTCATTGACGTTAACTGCATGAACAAAAAAAAACTGCATTACAAGATATTATATTTTGTCTTTAGCAGAAGATTCATACAGGTTTTGTGTAATTGATGACAACTTAAATTTTTGGGTGTATTGTGAGCATTGTGCAAACGATTTTGAGTCAATAATTTCCCATCAGACTTATGCGGTTTTCTGGTTTTCCTCCTGCTTTCTGTCTAAAAAGCAGCATCATCACTCATTATTTCTCAGCATTCTTCATAGTACATGTGCTTGTGTCTCACACAAATCTATCAGTCTTCTGGCTGTCGCTCTGGTGAACATATCATCCCCTCTGACAGTGATGCAGACGTGCTTAAACCCTGTTTATTCCCTGCTAATTCTTTCACACACCCTATTCATCCAAACTGGGCGTCCCAGCTGTGGTGTGAATCCGTGTAAGTGATACCGGTAATAAAGTCTTAAACCCCTGATGGATTAAAGCCTTAGACTCTTACTCAATTTCACACAGCATGAAGGGCTGAGGTGTATTTTCATGCTGATTATGAACTCATAGACATGTGTAGGTGCATGGCTTTGTTTCCCTCTTCTAATGCGCCTGGTACTCATGGCTTTGGCTAACTCCTGTCTGCTCTTCTTTACTGCTGACGGATAGTATACGCTCCATACAGCATTCAGCTAGCATGCCAGTGATGAGGTAAGAATTAAGAGTAAGACCCGTATTTTACAGGAATGCTTGATTTTGATTTGGTCAGTTGTGGCAATCTGGGAAAATGTTGTTATATCGTGACTGATGCTCTTTTTAACAAATTAAGATATTTTTAAATACATTTTTATGACCCTCCATAGACAGCAACACAGCTGACACATTCAGAGCCCATTAAGGTAGTGAGGATATTGTTAAAATAGTCAGTGGTTCAACCATAACTTTGCAAACTATGAGAATACTTTTTGTGTGCTAAGAAAACACAAAGTGTATTTTTGTGTATTTGATCAAATCGAGGTTATATATTATAATGATGTCTTTATCATCTTTCTAGGCCTTGTTTCAGTTGCGTTGCTGTTTATGGAAAGGTCAATAAGCTTAGACGTTCATCTTCAGAACACAAATTAACGGTTTGAAATTACTCGAGGTTGAATAATTAATGACAGAATTTTCATGTTTTGTTTATTGTTGGTTTTTCAGGAAGAGATTCATTAATGTCTACAGTTCATTAATAGTCTTGTGTTTAACATGTTGCTAAGTTAAATCTATTCGAATAAGCGTTTAAAAGAAATTTAAAACATTAATTTGACAGACATTTTGAATGACCGACATTCACTGTGTTTTGGCAGATGAATTAGCAAATCATTTGATAATACCACACCCTTTTTTTGTTTTTGCATCATATCGAGTGTGAAGTGTCCATATCATGTCTCTTGCAGAAACACACCCACCTTCAAGTCATTTGAGGAGAAAGTGGAGACCTTAAAGGTACAGCAACACTGATTATATCAACAATGTGCTTGGGAGGTGAAAATACTAACCTCATTTTTGGATTGACAGACCAAGATGAGCCCGACGCCATCGACAGGCGATACTGAAGAGGTTTCAGAATCCATGCCCGATGGAGAGCCAGCGGCTGAACACCCGGAGGGAACTTGTCCACCAGATCAAAAAACTCACTGAGGATCAACCCTCAAACCCTCCACTTTTCTTTCTCCGTCTTTTCCCTTTTTCACTTCACAGCGGTACTTCTACATAGTCACAGTGAGCTTTGTTCTGTGGCCATACTTTTCCACTGGTGTCTGGTTGATCTTCAGACGGGACGTGGTAGTCCTACACTGGAACAGATTTGTCAGAATATGAGATGCATGTTCGCTCATGCACTGTCAGAGCACAATATTACTCATTCCACAGCAGCGTTGACCTTTGACCCCTAACTTTAGGTTTGCCTACATGAGAGGCTCAGGCTGTCACTTAGTAGTGCCTAAAAGTTTCTTTTGACAATTTTAAAGAAAATATCCTAAAGTCTTTATATATATATATATAGTTGAAATATGTAATTGTATTAGACTTTTTGTGTGTCTACATTCTATGTAGCACATCCCACTACTTAAAATTCTCTGTTTACAGTTCATTTTTCCATTTTTAAAACAAATGCCAAAAATGTATACGTTAAACTATGAGATTTCCATAGAGAGTATTCTGAGTGTATTATTAGCATTAATATTAAATATGATCAAATAGTAAGTATCTTATGCTCCTGCCTTTTTTTTCTTCTTGATTTAGCTTCAGAGAGTTTGTGTCATAGAATGAGCAGACTTGAGTGTACATGCTTTGTGACTTCATTTCTTTATTGTTTAGCATTAATAAAGTCAGACAGCTGAGATCCCAGTGCCTTCTGTTGCTAAAACTAGGGAGGTTTAATCTCACTTTTAAGGTGTTTCTGATGTATTTCTTTCTTTCTTTCTTTCTTTCTGTTTTTTCACTCAGAAAACAGGACAAACTGTCATAGTCTCAGATGTCATCATCTCAGACTATGAGTTTTTTTAACTCTCTAACACAGCTGAAAAGCAGTGTTAATGTTAAACCGTTAGAAAGCATTAGATCCAGTGCAGTTCAGTAATATTTACAAGCACTAATTCTAGTATTGTTCGTGTAGTTCATGGAGCTGCTTACACTGTAGTACCTGCTGTTGTGGCATTTTCAAGACTGCAAAATTAAAAAAAGATATATATTTTTATTGAAATTGTTACAGAGTGTAGCTAAAATTTATAATGAGGTAGAGGTTGCTAAAGGCTTTGGAGCACAGGTTGATGGTACTTAACTGGCAGATGAGTTCTCATATGGTAATATTTCATTATTGCTTCATAATTTAAGTGATTTAGTTTTTTGTATTTTGCTTTGACATACAGAGATAGGCAAATGTTTTATGCTTGCTGCTATGCTGCTGCAAGAAATATTCCATATAAAGACGTTTACAGAGGTTTAAGTTCAACATGCCTGATCAGTCGTTCTAGATCTCGTGTTGACATCTAAGATAAAAATAATACTAATGTGGAAAATATGGAATATTGTAAGTAAGATATCTGTTTAAAACAAAGTTTTATGTGTGTTTTATGTTGTGAGATACTACATGGAGGGTGGAAATTTCCAGTGGGACCAAAAATGTTTTAATTTGTCCCCCTTCTGCCTCACTCCAGTCATGCTGTAGCTCAGATGTTTCTTGTTTTGTTTTTTTTTCCTCACATCATCTTTTGAATATGAATGTTGCTTAATGCTGAACGCTTTTTGTCCTAGGTTACTGGTGTAGTAGTTGAATATGCTCTTCATTTCTAATTAGCCTCCTGAAAGACTAAAACTACTTTAAGCAAAAAATACAAAACTGTTGTTCCTTTGTCTGTCTGATGGCTAATAAAGCACATTACACACTGTCTATGTTCAGCAGTCATTCTGTGACATGTTGCAGGAAGCCAGTGCAGCTGTATAACTGCTACAGAACACTAGATGGCACCCTAATGATTACTTTCTCAAGGTGACTTTTCTACGTCAATATAATTGTTTAATGTGGGGGGAAATGGTTTAATGTAACAACATATTTTTTATGGCTGTCAATATTTGGTATTAAAATTAAAATATATTGTGTGGAAGTGAGTTGTTTATATAGTGATATAACCCCCAAAATAAGCAAAAGTAATACACTGTTGTCATATCTATGAATGTGGCTCAGAAACAGTATGCTTGTTATTTTCAAGCCTAGTCCTCAGGAATGCATTATTTTGTTCACACGTAGTATTAATGTGCTAAATTTAGTATTTTTACAGTATGTGGGGGTTAAATTCTTCATAAACGTATAGTCAGTTAATAATAACTAAGAAATTATTATTGTTTTTTGCATTTCCAAACAGTAATATTCATACATAACATCCTACAAGCTATTCAATTAGTCTTTGACGTGGAGAGAAAAAGCGTCGTGTGCTTTTCTTTTCTTTTTTTGTGCTACTAAACACAGTATGACCCAAGGCTGCTAATTATCTTATAACAATTCAGTCTGCAGCCTATTATAATCAAGCCCCGTTTCTGAAATAAGCATTATTACTAGATTAATAAAAAAACACACCAGCAGACAATGTATAGTAAACAGCTGCCGAAAAAAAATCGTCTTTATTTTTCCATGACCATTAACCAGGAGCTCCTTGGAAAGGTCTTTACACCAAAGAAAACAACAACAGCGGCACTGACGAGCACCAAAACATTGTCACCGTAGCACAATTACAATGGCAGTTTCTATTTACACACAGCTCAGAGTAAAATCTAGTACAGCCAACAAGTGAGATAGATAATAATAACAGTCACCAAGTGTTCTCTCCCTCAGGAGGAAGAAGATTCAAATCTATTGAACTTTGGGGAAACGAGGAGAAACAAAACGGTGCAATTAGATAAACAGTAACGTTATAAGACATTGTACATAAAGCAAGTGCTCTCAGTTAATGTATTGCGATATTCTATATCAAGTCCAGATAATGAAATATCATCAGCTCCCTCTATCCAGACTAGTAAATGCCAGCGATGTAAAAATAATTTCTTTCCGTCTATTATGAGTTATATTAGTCAGGTGTTGCCGCGTAAACCTGTGCACTAAAGCATAAAATTGCATAATTGTCTCCGAGTGAACACAGACTAGACACTCACAATGACAAAATATAGTGGCACGTAGCCTTAAAAAATATCCTCTAATTAAGGCCCTCGTTTCTGCTGATACTTGACACCGTTTAACAATAGGGCTACATTTGTTTTTATTCCGTTAATTGTTGCCGGCTGACAGCCTTCGGCAGCAATCGTCGTCGTTAAGAAACCCCTCTGAACCTCTGAAACCTGCGCCTCGCTGCATTTTGATGGGTTTTCAGAGATGAAGAGCCAGAGAGGTCAAAGCCCCGCTGGGATTACGCACGTGAGCCTGAGAATGAACGGCGGGAAACAAACGTCACTGCGACGTCTGTATTAAAACTAGGATGAAGTGTTATTAATGTTGAGAAGGGCCGCTCATCACCTCAAATGCAGGTCGGTGCGTGTCAGGCGACATCTACGTCCCCAACAGACGCAGATAAACAACACATTACGTTTTTAATAAGGGGCCGTTCACGCGTTGTTTTGGGGAAACCGCGCTGAGAAATCGAAAAAAACGCATGTGCTCGCGGCGCCATTTTTATTTCTATTGTAAAAATTGCTACACCGACCGTGTTTCGAAACTGTTTCGCGTTTTTGAACGATATAACCCGGTCTGTGTGAATGAGCTTTGTAGGTGAAATACAACATGTCACTAGCAATCCAAGCTTTTAAGAAAATTGTCTGTAAGTTAGTTAAAATTGTATTAACACAGAGCTGCTTGGTTTGGAAGTGATCTGTAAGTTGGTGGCACTATTGACAACAAGCCTACTGTGCCCACAAAAATTCACCAATGTTTATTATTGTCATTTTACGTTAATTTAAAGTGACATTTATATAAAGTATTTGCTATTTGCTGTGATATATCACGCCTAATTTGAGAAATAATCTTTGGGTTTTTGTTGAATTTTAACCTAACTGTAGGTCTAATCCTCAGTCCTCCTTAGTGCTAATGTCACAAAGGAATATGCATAATATCTTACAATCAAGCCTTTTTGTTTTGTTTTTTTTGTTTTCAATTGACCTGCCAAATTCAAGGGTGTTCCTCTTCAGGATAACAATATTTTCTTTTATAATCATATAAATATATCATCCATTTATTAATAGCTACATTCATAGCTATTGCATCTACAATAAAATCTGTTCCCCATCAATGACTTTATCCTTCACATTGGCATAGAGACGTCAAGTACCTTTCTTCAATGCACAGCTTCAATATACATATAGTTAGTGTGCAATAATGAGTAATACACAGTTGTTGAATATCGTCTAGACATTGCTTACTGGTCAAAATAATAATTTTGGTAAATGGCATGGGTCACCTCTTTTTCTTTATGGTTTACAACTCAACTGCTGCATTTTTTTCTGCTAGCAGCTGCATGCAAAGATGAAGACATCCTGAGTTTTCACTTTTTCTCTTTACACAGTAGACTTCCATCATGTGCACATTGCATCAGATGCCCGTTCTTAACATCAAACAGTACTTATAAAATCAGGAATGTCAAAGAAACAGACAATGGGACAGAAATGAGTGAACCAAGAATAAAAAAAGCACAGTTTGGGCTGACTACAATGGTGCTTGAGATGAACCGGTCCTCTCTTTTAGATCATTTTGAAGTGTTTATGTAGTATCTGTTAGGCGTTTGTTATTATCGCCTGTGCAATGATGGTAAGAAGCTGGTAATTTATCATCAGCATCTGTTTGTTTTATGGCACCTATAAAATCACTAGACATGAGCACATGCTGCTAAGTAATAGAAAAGGTCTAAGAAGCCACACAAATTTGGCTTTCATCCCAGACCCGGTGGAATGACTGCAAAATGTGGCAGTTTCTATCAGTGCTTCAGCCAATCACAGTCAAACTCTCTCTTAAAGTTATAGACACGCAAAAATAAAAATGGTAGTTTGCCCACTCCTGTGACTTTGTTTTTATCTGGAACACAAAAAGAAGGGGGGGGGGGTTACGTAACATGTAAAAGGGCGACTATGAAAAGGAAGAAGATTTTGCGTGTCATTCCTATAGTAACAGCAGCCTGCCTGCCCTGTGCCTGTTTTTACAGATAAAACATCACAAACAACATTCATAAATTCAGATCATATTTTTCGTTTGTTTTCTTCGGCATGCACATGCAGTTTTAAAAAATACAGTTAGATCAGCAAATACTTGAAAAAGTGTAAAAATCCAGTGCGACAGTCTTTGAGTTCTTGAGGTTAACATGGTTCTTGATTGACAAGGTCAGCAGTGAGATAATCCATTCAGAGCATTGAGCCTACATTCCCATGGTGTCTTTTGGCATCTTATTTTCAAGATGTAAAGCGACTTGTTTGGGATTTTCGGTTAGGTTTAGTTTTTTTTTACTCACAACAAAAAGGCTTGAGACAAACCTGTTGCATTATGTCCTGCTTAATCTCTGAGATCTTTTGAGATAGGGCTGCATGATTAATTAAAATTAAAACCCTTAATCGTGAAATGGCTTTATGCAATAATCAAATTATAAAATTGAATTTACGAAATATATGCGTTGTGTGTTTTAGACTAAAGCGCAGCGCAGTGTTCATTTACACACGAGCAGCTCATGACCTGGTGTTGTCAGTGTTGCAGTAAACGCTACTCCACATAAACATGGAGTTTGAGTCATTTATAATGTGCATTTGTTAAGTCAATATGCAGCTACCATCATCTTGTAATGACAAACATGCACAGAAATCTTCCCCCTACATCATGCAGCCCTACTTTGAGAGACATGATGGAAACATAAATCGGTATCTGCATCCGACCAAGCTTGCGATTCATAATGCTATTAATGCCTTCTGTGCATGGTTCTATCTGTTAGGCTGGAGTTTTAGTCTCTGACAATAATGGATGATCTCACTGTTTAAGCATCTTGTAAGAAAAACGCTCCCCAGTTCTTAAAACGCAGCCGTATTTAACAAACCCCTGTTTGAAATGTTGATTAAACGTTTCCTGCTGCGCTTCCAAAACCAGAGATGAAAACAACGAGACAAAAACAACTACGATATTGTAGTTAAAAATTGTGTACAAAACACAACCGGGAAAAGACACCCCCCCCAACCCCAAAGCTTCAAATTCATCAAAAAAAAATCAACAGCTAGTCCTCAAATCAGTAAAAAAGGGGCCTCCACTCCCACACGTTTAAATCCAGACGAAAAGATGAACTCAGACAAGCCGACACCAGAAACATTCCTTTGCTTTTCTGTGCATCTCCACGCACAATCTCAGCCCTCACCAAGGCACAGTCAGACTCCTATATATACTCATACAAATACATTCCTGAAAGCGGTCAGAGGGACTGGCCCCCTCCACGGAAAACAAAAACAAAACCTATCTGGGCCCCTCTCCATCTAGGATAAGACATGACCTGATCATATACCATGGAAACCCGGCAGCTATTTATCGGTAGTATGCATTGCAGAATGCCAATACTGTGAATGACAGCAGATATTATAAGAGAGTAAGTTCCATCCTGATGATGTTGTGCCATAACAATATGATTTACATGTGCAGTCTGGAATGTCCCTTTCGACTACAGCCTCCTTTTTTGCAGAGTAGTCATGCAAGTAGACTACTGAGTGGCCCTTCTGCCATCTGGCTATAGCTGAGTGGCGGTTTGGAGTTACACAAATGATTCAGTCTACGCTAAGACAGTCAGATTGGGTCAGTCTGACATGGGATATGCACACCCACTCTAAACATCTGCACAGATCCAACACTAATACCAACCAAAGACATACGGGTATCCGATTAACATCGCACTTTCAGATTTTGCTCACATGGATGCATGGGAAAAGAGATGGCGAGACTTTTCTGCATCTTTTAAAGCGGCTAAACTATCGTGTAAACTAACTCTGGACCTGGTGAAAGTTCAGAACGGGAAGCATCTTAATCCGTTTCCTAGGATCTGTACACCGGTGTGTTAAAGTAGCTTAGAATATGGATCAGAACAGTTACACATTTTGAGTAATATAATAGCATTATTAGTTATTGTTGTTAATTACCTATATGGTATGTTTACACAGAACCAGAGAAGACTACTTCAGCAAAGACAGCTAACACCTCGGCATCCTGCTTGATCTGAACATTAAAAGCTTTGTACTGCTTTACTATGAGACATGGACCCAAGTAAGTATTCATGAGCAGCACTAGTCCTAAATACGGTTTACCAGGTAGCTTATATATGTATTGAAGGTACATTATATACTGTTTAGCCTGTGTACGAAGTTGGCGATAAAGAAAGTAAATAGTGAAAACACGCCATACTCATGTTGCAGCCCGATATGCACCGTGTGCATCTTAAATTACACGTTGTACAACAAAACAGGCCTGTGCGCAAGAAAACTAGCACCCCTAATGAACACAATTAATGCACCGTGGCCTAGCTAACAAAACTGCAGCCAATACATAAGCACCATGGTGACAGGTGTGTGAAACAACATAAGAAACCAAATGCACCGTGATCTTAACTTCACATAACAGCTTATCCGAGGCAAGAGCATTTTTTAGGTAACATTTAGAAATATCTTCCTACTTCCTAAAAGTCTCATTTGTAGGAAATGTGATGAAAAGAGTTTCCCTAATTCTGAATGTAAACAACTGTAGACATCAGCTTGCCCTCTTACATAAAATGCCTGTGAGATCTCTTAGACCCTTTGGTCTAAAATAGCACCAGGAAGGGAATGGAGGGACAAGCAGCAGCCTCTGAGATGTTCCTCACACCAGCGGAGGGGCGGAAGTATGCAGCTATTTAATTATTGAAACTCAACTTCATGTCTAGCATGAGCTCACAAAAAGTTTCATTGGAGTAGAATTGGAGTGCTAGAGCCCATGGGTGCTGGTGTGTGGTTCAGCATAGCTGTGCTTTCACAAACAGGTTGCCTCCAGTCCTATGCAAACATGCAAGGCCCTGGAGACCTTTTCCTTGCAAGATCTGCTGAAGTGTGTCAACAGAAAATGAGTAAAGGAAAATTGGAGATCAAAATACAGAAACAATCATGAACTCTAGGTTGTTTCTGGATTTTCTTTTTTCTATTAAACCAGCAGCAGTTTAAAGTGTTTACTTGTTGGTCTAGTGTCTGGCTTTATTCACACAGACAGAAAAAAATCAGATTTCTTTCTTTCTTTCTTTTTGTTTTTTTGGTCAATCCATTGATTTTTTTTATTTATTTATTATTCGGAATTAATGAAAGACCACATAAAACAATAATCGCTTCCATTTTTGCCATGAAATTACATGAAATTAATGGATCTAATAATTGAAATCGGACTTGAAATCAAATCTGATTAATGTGCAATGTGAACAAAGCCATTCGACCAATACAACCAAGTGTTACGATGGGCATAAAACACTTTCTTTGGGGGTTTAATACTATATACCATATCTATATACACATATCAACAGTTAGTGAAAGGAAAACAGTGTGATGAACAAAAGATAGAGACAATGAGTTTATCACAATTAGCATTGTTTGCAGGTTTATGAGTTAACTAGCTTGTGTTGATGTTACATAGATGATATCATATTAGACTGTATCAGAGCCACCAAAACAGTGCCAGATTGCCAACCGAGCTGCCGTATTCCTTAAGAGCCAAACCAAGTGTTGGCGTTGCAGGAATTTTCTGGTCATCCTTTCCAAAGAAGCCCATCGTGAAAAGACGTCCTTCCTCTTGTGACCAGTGTTCTGCCATGTTACACGATACTGTACCAACTACAGAAGAATAACACCACCACATCTGAGTGCTTCCAGCTCCTGTGCTGGAGTAGATGTGGCATTTGCTATTTTTATTACTTCCTACTTGAACCTGTGAGGTCAGGAAACGGTGAGAGGTAAAGAGCTCTTCACCTTTCAGAGGTAAAATTATCCACTTTGCAGAGTTTTCTTTACTTGGGCTTGTTGGTTGAACCTCTCTAGGCAACAGACTGTGGAGTGAAACCACCACAGTTCATACATAGTTCTAATATGAATGCAGTTCATTCTTGCAGATGGAGTCCAATAGCAAGGAGAGGTTGCCTGAATGGCTGGTTCTTGCGATCGCTAACTGTGATGTAAGTCTGTGCCATTGGGTTTTAATGATCGCAGTCTTTGTAGTTCATTCTGTTGAAGTCAGTTACCCACAAAGCAACAAAAAAGGAAAATGGCACATAAAAAAACCTTTTTGGTAGCAAGAAGGTATTCCTGTGACAAAAAGCACTGAGTTCTTTGCTGTTAAATCTAACTGCTGGTTTTGCTTTTACTGATCGCATCCCTGAAAGAAATGTCCTATTGGTAAACGCAAATATAAAACCAGAGATATAAAATCCATCCTTTGTAGGTGCAATTGCTTGTGTCAGTACAACTGAAAGGGGGAGCTGGAAGTCCTTCTCTTCCCATATTTATTTTTTTTGTTTTGATTTTTTTTGCATTGAGGAATAACCCCTGTGGCGGTACATTCTTGAGAAGACAGGGTTTTCTGGCTGTCCAACCCTTAACCTTTAGTAAAATGGGCAGGAGAAATGTGAAAATGTGCCCATGGAAAATGAAACACTTTCTCCAGTTTATAGCACTTAAACAGTCTGAAAGAGAGCTTTCTTCTCTTTTAAAAAGAGCATGGACAGAGGCTGGTCTTGTCCTGACTGGTCCTTTAGGAACTGACAAGAATGTTTTTAAGCAGTATACTGAACACAAACAAAAAGATATGGATCACAAGTTTTTTTTGTTGTTTTTTTTTGCAGGGTAAAGCAATTCGCCTCAAAGGGAAAGTTGGAAATCTGCAAAGATTTGGATTGCGTCCATTGGTTCAGCAGGGAATGCATAAGGTTTTGACTCTTGAAGTCCATGTGGATTTAAGGTGAAGCAGGGTGGGTCTGTGGTCAGTAAGAAAGAGAAAGGACATATTTCATTATGCTATGCATGCAAAGGAAGCCCACCCTGTTTTTGTATGTAAGCCATCGCAGCCATTTCAGTCAACAAATCTCTGGCAGGCTTTCTTCCAGCGGCAGGCCGTGCACCACATGTCTCTGTTTTCCATGCCGTACACCTTACGACACTTCTTTCCCTCACCTCGTGACTTCCTACTGCACAGCACATGACACAAAACACACAAAAAAACATGTTTTACAAGCATACCAGAGAAAACATTTTACAAAAAATGTAATTAAATTAATTTCATAATTAAATAATCCAGTCAGAAATATGGAATTTACTGTGTATATATAATGTGGAATGTGATGGAATTTGCCAAATTTCGGATGGGAAATATCAAACGTATGTCAGTACACTTACAAAATGCAATATACCAGAATACTATTTAAATATAAATCCTGCACAGTCTTTATAATTGTGATTAATTTAATGGAAACATTAAAATGGAATCCAGAAAATTAAATAAAAACAGAATGTGGTAAAAATAGAATTTGAGAAAAAAAACATGTTTCATAGGGACTTAAAACTGTAAATATATATATAGGATTTATGGACTTTTCACATGCTTCTGGCATCATACCAAGTAGGCAGAGAGAATAATGTATTGATTGTACTTTTTCCCACACTACTGAAAGAGTTTATGATGTGTGACTAGATTCTGGACACTCATAAAATGTCTAAGAATGTCCCTTACAAGAGCCACACCTCCAGCTTTCATCAAGTCTCACCATTTTACACAGCCTTGGCTTTACTATGCTCATTTCTTCTGATGCTTCATTTAAGACACAAAGGAAGTGCAGTTAAGCCTGTACCTGAGTGAGCCTGCGGCTCTGGGGGGAGACGAGAGCACTGCAATGGTCTGAGAGCGCTGCTCCCCAAAACCCTGCGTCCGGCTGTGAGTGGGAGAGGCCTGCAGTCAGACAGAGAGAGTCCCTCACACAAGGCCAAAGACATCATTCATCCATTTCCTGTCATAAAAATCTCAACGCACAATTTATAGAGACACTGTGCATAAAATTCAGTCTGTTCAGCTACTTTTGTGAGCATGTGTGTATCCGGTTGTATCAGTGTGGAGATCACTCACTCGCATCTCTCAGTTGTGTTTGCACGTTTAAATTACCTGACATCAAATGAGAGGCTGAACTGAGATAAATCGCTAGACGATTATAAAACACAGTCGGTCAGGACTCTGCTGTGTGCGTATGAAGGAAGAGTCTATAGCAAGGCACACTAGAGTTCAGTGTGTGCATGTGTGTGTTGGGCACAGGAACGTGTGTGTGTACTCACAGAGGTGCCGGTAAATGTAACGGGTGGGGACTGCCAGGAGATACTGAAACTGCTGCTGGAGGGAGTGAAGCCAGAGGAGCTGGTGGAGGGGATGGTGACAGGGGCTGTGGCCTGTAGAGTGACATTGACACTGATAAACTTTAGACTATGGGCCCGCAATTATATCTGGGGTGTACGTATTTAATAACCACTTTGACAGCATCTAGTGTTCAAAAAATAGGCTTTCCTTTATTGGTCACCTTGCTATTGGTCAATTAAAAGCTATGTGACAGATCAGCATAGTTTTTACAAACATTTGTTTTACAGGGTAATTATTATATGAAAATATATTTTATTAATTTCAAGTGATTATGT
This sequence comes from Enteromius unitaeniatus, assembly GCA_032359435.1. Lineage (NCBI taxonomy): Eukaryota > Metazoa > Chordata > Actinopteri > Cypriniformes > Cyprinidae > Enteromius > Enteromius unitaeniatus. The sequence goes on from JAUMHI010000064.1 coordinate 6,608,232, forward strand.
TTTTTTGCTTTGGTTTACAATTTAAGCGATTAGTTTAAATTTAACAGTTTTTAAAAAATGTAATACAAGTTTTATTTATTTATTTTTACTATACATGTATTATGGTTTCCACAAAAAAGAAAGTAAAACAGTTACAAATCAGCATATAAGATATGATTTCTGAAGGATCATGTGACACTGAAGATTGGCGTAATGATGCTGAAAATTCTGATTTGACATCATAAGAATAAATTATAGTTTAAAATGTATTAAAATAGAAAACAGTTATTTTAAAATCGAATAATATTCTACAATATAACTATTTCTAATGTATCTTAATTAAATAAATAGCATTGGTAAGCATAAAGAGACTTTCAAAAACACAAAGTACTGAATGCTAGTGTATGTGATCAAAAGGAACATAATCCTATTATAATTCTCCTCACGTGTGACCTTTTCATGCTTTACATTGTGATTGAAGGGCATCGTTATGCACAGGTTGACCTGTCCAATCTGTCTTCATATCTAGAGGTCTTGCTGATATTAAATGTTCTGCTTGCTTTCTGAAATTACTGAAAAATACTAGGTCACTAGGTATTTGTCTAGTAGTTGTGTTCTGAGAGTGAATTTCTGAAGTGATGTAATGTTATGTAAATGTGCGTAGCTGATTGGGATTGGCTGGACTGTACCTGGTAGGCGTGGTCTGTATGCACTAGGTAGAGTGCGCTGGGAGCAGAGCGGCTGAGAGGGGTGGTGGTGCTGTTCTCGCTTTTTACACCGTTAGTGCCATCCGGCTGTTTCTGGTCCAAACCCGGCGGGGGGGACAGCACAGACGGGGACACAGGAGACAGACTGCTCAAACCATCCGCCACAGAATCGGTGTTCAGCTTGATCTCAGTGTAGTAGAAATCCTCCTCTCCGTCACTCCACTCTGAGTCACAGTTCCTCCTGAAGAGAGACAAACCGATCAAACATTACATACTGACACTTTGATTTGCTTTCATTTAAAACTTCTACACTATACTATACAGCCAATCCTGCCACAGTCTGAGACTGATTTCACAACTCAATTAGGGTTGGGCGGTGTCGAGCGAGCGACACATGACAGATCAATGCGTGCGAGGGTTTGAAATGAGCTCACGGGCCCCGTTTCTTCACATGTACGTCTGTTTTCCTCTCGCGGAAATGATTTACCGCGCTCGCCAGCATCAGTGGTGCGCTCGCTTATTAATGGCATAGATTCGCCGCCATAGATTAAGTGTGTTTTTCTCGAGCTGGTTGCTGCTGCTGCGGCGGGGAGGAGGATCGCGATGCCGGTGTTCTAACAATTTATCCTACCTTATCAGATTTTGCTACCTTCTATGAAAAAATGGGTAGCGAAATTTGATATGAGAAAATGCTACCTGTTAAATTATGTTTTATTAATGTCTACACCTCAAACAAACCTAAACCTACCCTTACTGTTAATGCAAAACATAATTTAACAGGTAGCATTTTCTGATATCAAATTGTACTACCTATTTTTTTATAGGAGGTAGCAAAATCTGACGGGTAGGATGAATCGATAGAACACCGGCTCAGCATCGTGGACGATTGCATTGTCTATCGACCCAACCCTAAACTCAATTATGAAACTACCATAGTTAGATTTTGTACAACATTTTACTTCACATATTATAATTGGACATACCATCACTGATGTGTGCTTGATATGTTAAATATTTTAACAGTTTTGCATTTCTAATGCCCTTCTACTGAACCATATTTCTGAAAAATGAGATCTTCTTAGAAATCCTGCCGGTATCTTCCAGCAGTACTGACACTTGCATGGTTTAATTAGACTTCAACTGAGAGAAACATAAACCTTCCTGCACAATCATCTGGCCTTTGCTGCCATTATTTTGTGCCTAGCAGTAATAGTGTAAGCGTGGTGATAATCCTGCTGGAATTAGTCTCGTGTTTTGACATTGAATAAGGAGCAGGCTGCAGTCTCTTATCTCTCACTATAGGCTATCCAGAGTTCACTGAGATGGATGTCAGCCAAGAGATGGTGTAACACAATAAAAATGTGAATGTTTCTGTCTCATAAGAAACCTACTTAGGAAAAGTTTTATTTTTAATAAGAAATGTGAATGTTAAAGAGATCTTGAGTCTTTTATTGTGTGTTCATGCTAATGTATTAGGTTTTTCAAGGTGCAAGCATGACTACAAAAATATCTGTGTGGATACATAGGGAAGTGCACTGACTGAACATGACAAAAATCTGTTGTTATTTCACAATTTTTCCACATTTTATAGATTTAATTTTTCATACAGTACATATACTACCATTTAGCAGTTACATTTTGGTAAGATTTTTTATATTTCTGGACAAAGGTCTGTTGAATACATCTTTGCTAAAAAATACTGACCCAAACATTTTAATGGTACACTATTAGCGTTAATGCTCAACACAAATAAGGTGCAGAAAGGAGCCACGTTTGCACTGAAAATGATTAAAATGTATTGTATTGTTTGTAGTGACTTTTTTTGTGATACCACAGGTGCCTTACCCCAGGTGGACGGTTCGAATGTGCCTTTGGATACCGGCGGCTGTGCTCAAGACCTTCCCACAGTTCTTCCACAGACACTTGAACATCACCTTCATGGAGTTCTGTCAGGGACACAGGTGCACAGTGAGTACACTAATCCACATCAATCGGCAGACCTCTTGTTCCCAGCATTCAGACGCTCACAAAGAACTGACACGGGAAGATGCAAGGGGTGCAAGTGGAGCCTCAAAAAGACGCCCACCTTAGACGTCTGTCTTGCTTTATTCTGAGGCTGGTAATTGGTCTACATTGAGAGTGACACTATAGCTAAGCTCATGTCATCTTTCACACATTGTGTCTGCACTAATTACAGAATTGTCATTGGAGAGCTGCAGCTCCTGTGACAAAACTGCACTTGGGTTGAAAGCACAAGTGAGCATAAGTGAAAATGAAAGTCTTAATACTTTGATCTTTCGACATATGCTATTATGCCAGTGGCATGCGGTACGTTTGTTTACCATTGTTATGACGCTAATTTAATTTTCACTAGATAGCCATTGTGTTGGTCTGGCAAACAAAGCAGCTCCTTCCCGCTTAATCGGTTCGTCATGTCCCTGGATGACAACAGCGCCGCAATTCCCGGTGCTATAAACCAGCTACTAATTAATAACACAGTTCAAACTGGCTGGTGTCCTCGTGTTGAAGTCAACTCTCTAGAAGGCAGCCGAAGGTCAAAGCAGAAAGCTTTGCAATTTTTCTTCTTTTAGGAAAGGCTCTTTAGAAGACACTGCCAGGAAAGACACTGAGATATGACTGATTGATGGGTTGGGAGGCAGCTAATGGTTCCACAGCAATTCCTAGAAATTATTCTAAAAGGAACGGCACTAATTCATCAACAGCATTATTAATTACATATTATGCGATATACCGGGAGACAAGATAGAGATATCACTTACGCGATGTTGTTGTGCTAGATGGTAATGAAAGCGCATCGTTTGCATGTGTTTTTAAGCAAGTGCTTTTAAGCCACTGAAATGCAATCAAAGGTGAAAGTGAAGTTATCTAAATGTGCACGCTGTCTGAGAGACATCCGCTCATGAACACTGGAGTATTAAACTAGGTTATTTTGGCGGCTTTATAGACCTCCATCAGTTAAATACACACAATATAAGTATTCTCATAAACACAGTAATTTAGTTATAAATTATGTCAGTTCTATGTACATCACTGTGGTAAATAGTCAGTATACAATGAACTAGCACAGATTTTCTTGGCTTTGTAGTTAATACTTCAGAACCATCATGCTATTGTACCTTGGAGTGACTATGTTCATATCAACAGTGAGTGCGTTTACATGGACCCTCTTAATGCGTTTATTAAGAGATTTTGGCAATATTGCAATTAAACTTGCAATTAAGTAAACGCAATACTTCAATTATAATAATGCTTTTAAGATCATAATAGATAGTATTGCTGCTTTGACCAGTATTTTATGGCTTTTACTACCGTTTCGGCTATTAAAATAGTTTAGTTTTTTGTGTAATGGCAAAATGATTATTTTTCGTTTCGTTTTTTAAGTCAATTTAGAAAAACATTTGGAACAATTTTGTTTGTTAAATAGCCTATACGTTTTTGTTTTTTTGAAAGTAAAGACCAAGCGGCCAGCAGCAGAAAGTGAGTTAATGCCTTTTCAAATCATCACGACTTGCCTAAAATAAAATCAATGTAGCCTACATACTAAAATAATTAAAGCATAAAAAAAATGTTTTAACATTAAACCTCACTATAATAAAAGTGCGCTAGCCTCGCATATCCAAATGTGTTGGGAGACACACCAGTCACCAGCTCAAACACTTTTATTCGTTCAGTGGAAAAAAAAAATAGCCTTCATTGTAATTTTTTCTGATAAAGGTAACATGCATCATTCAGAGCTGTAAATGGTCTACTAGATGCACACACACACACACTATAAGTCCTTACACAATCCAACGCGTTTAAAATTAATCTGGAAATTAGGTGCTGGGCGTCCAGCCAGAGGAGAACTGGACCCAACTAAGCCTGGTTCTCCCAAGGTTTTTTTCC
>JAUMHI010000064.1:6612923-6634943 GCA_032359435.1 Enteromius unitaeniatus
TTACAGAGACCGTCTCTGCATTTGATAAATAAAGTTTAATTCTCGTCATTATACATTACCATCACTCTGTTCTTCTATTTGATAATGTTCAGTACTTTGCTACAATCTGTATTGTTAAAAGCGCTTTATAAATAAAAGTGACTTGACTTGATTTTTATTTGTGTGCAATATCAACAAAACTTGATTTTCTGCCTTCGCTTCTAGAACAGGAAAAGAAGAATGAACCGAAAAGACATGATAAATGTATCTATAGAAAGCTTTAAATGAACAAAACAAATTGAAAACAAAAACTCCTTAATTATAACCTAATCGTAATCCATTAAGATGACTTCTAAGTTGACGAGATGCCATATTCACCTTTGTGACACAAACTCCTGGAAAAAAACTTTAAAAAAAAAAAAATTTTTTAAATATCTCCTTACTATTTCCCCCGACACATTTATAGCTTTACATTAATGACGTGACACGCACCTGGAATAATATGCAGATTAGAAAGGTTTGCGGATAAAAAAGGATCACATTTCTGGGGAAACTCAGAAACACAACTGCCTTCACTCTTCTCCAGAAACAGCCACAGCAGCATAGACAAATGAACTTACATTACATTGGTGCTGGAATAGCATGGAATATAAACACAAGTTTATGTTTTAATTTTTCATTAGATGTAAAATAAAGGTAAACAGCGGATGGTAGTTAGGCAACGCATCTGCGCTCTTTCTGAGGACATAATGTGTCCTATGCAGTGGAGTATGTGATTATGGCAGTAGAAAATTAACCACGATTCTTAGCTAATAATATGGAAATAGCATGTAAATGGGAGTGAAAAGCTTTCTCTTGACAAGTCCTTACTCTGATTATTGGAAATAATGACATTATTCGTGCGCATGTAAATGTTATCATTGATAACAACATTAGTACTACCAAAGTTCCTCAGTTTAACCATCTAATAAAATGATATCTGTTATTGTACCATAGTACAATCATCAAATTTTGTAAGGGCTTTAAATGTGATTACATATTTACAAAATTTATAGTACACTACATTGTAGTAGTGATAATGAAAATAGGGCCCTGACTAACACTGGCACTGTTGTTGTCCTGGAATCCTAAGCTGGAGAGACAATAACAGAGATAAAGGAGGTCTATTCATTCTCACAAATGAGAGAAGACTGACAGAATCTGGGATGCACCTGACATGAGCCTGACGAACTGGAAGATAAAGTAGATTGGTGCCTGTGAGCAGCCTACTGCATTGGTAACTTATCTTCGTAAAGACAAGTAAATTGCCTCTCTACACAGCATCATCATGTCTAGTAACGGCACTTCCAAATGAGCCACATCCTAGAGAGGACAGTATGTTATTAAAAGTGAAGAAATATGTGCCCACGACTTCTCAAATAATCTGTCTGCAAGGCTAATGTAAGCCCACATATAAATCACTTTTGCACATCTTCCTCTAATTCAGGAAAAGGTCTTGTCATATACAGGAATCAAATACAAATTACTAGGGCTGTCAATCGGTGATTCAATCATGATTCAGGTCTCAAACTGCACATGTCTTCTACTGCAATGAAAAAATGCACTAAACAAAGAGTTTTTGCAGTAATTTGTGGCTGTAGTTCTGTGATTAAGGTCGGAAGGTTGTTTTATCTGTTAAATACATGCATGAAAAGACGATTCTGAATATAATTTATATTCTACATAATCATTTGAATCACATAGATGAACATTGATACATGATATGAACATGATATTTTTTGTTAAGTTTTCTAAACCTGCATAGACAGCAATGCAACTGCCATGATTCAAAGCCCAGAAAGGACATCGATAAAAATAGTAATTTCATGAAGCTACGGGAAGACTTTTTGTGCATCACCACACGCATGCATGGTACTCTCTTGAAAGTGCATCGAATTTGGACATGAAAGAAATTGTTGAATAAAGTTTTTTTGTTTCCTTTGCACACAAAAAGCTTCAGAACTTCATAAAATTAAGGTTGAACCACTAATGTCACATGGACTATTTCAATGATGTCTTTAGTCCTTACTATCTTTCTAGGCCTTGGATGTCAGTTGCATTGCTGTCTAGCAGAGAGCTCTCGGATTGGATCAAAAATATCTTAATTTGTGTTCTGAAAGGTCTTACAGGTATAGAATGACAGTTATGTGAGGGTTAGTAATTAATGAAAGAATTTTCATTTTTTGAGTGAACTATCCTTTTAATTCAACTGGTGCTAGATTTTGCAGACACCCGTAACTTAAGTTTCTAATCGGCTTGATTTGATTATGCCAGTCATTTTAAAACGACTATACTGAATATATATCAAAGAAAGAACCCAATTTATACCACCAATGATATAAAAAAAAATACAAGCACTCAAGTCTTTGTCTCACTTTAAATTGCATTAAAATTTCACTTCAAGGATCATAAACCCTGTCAGAAATGCGTGCGGTGAGTGGCTGTGGGTTTTTGCACTGCTTGTCATAAATCTATTATCCCCCTTTATCCATTGTTTAACTAAGTTACGCCTGATGAGATCTCCATAAGTGAAGGTGAGATGACTGCAGCTCACCTTGCGTTTGCGGGGGATGGGTTCGTCAAACAGCAAGCTGTTCCCATCATGCTCATCGATGTTGTCATCTGGGGGGCCGTTGAGGCTGGGCATCCGAAAGGGTTTGAAGCTGTCAGCAGACAGGGGTGGAGATGGCGTGGATGGGTTGGACTGGTCGCTGGGTGCACTCCAACTCCAATATCCACTGCTGCTGTAGCTGGATGGAGTAAAGCCTCCATCCTTCCACGAGCCGTTTAGACCCTCTGTATGGAGAGACACAGTGAAGGCATAAAGACACATTAAGTGCAGTAATTACCATCATCCCAACATATATACTGCTTTATAATTAAGCTAAACTTTAAATTAAATGTAACGAGGAGTGAAAAGACATAAATGTTATGTTAGTTTATGAAACTCTCAGTATGCAGCGGTGCTGTAACACACTGTAATAACAGAAAGTTAAAGTCCTAATTATATTACACTAAAGCCACAATTATAGTACTCCATTACAGCCCTTGAAAAGTCATAACACATTCTCATCAAGGTCTTAAAGAGTCCACATGATGCCCAACATGATTGTACTTTTACTTGTTTGCCTTTTTTGTTTCTTTGTGTAATTAGATTTTTGCTGGGAAATGTATTGATATTGTATTGTTAGGGTAAAATAACATTTGTAAAATTTGTACACACACTTGTATATCATATACAAAGCTGTTAGCCAATTATAACAGTCCATTTACAGATAAAGGTCTACATTTTTTATGGCACATCAACACAAAAGACAACTTTTATGGACAAGTTTCCAGTGCAATGGCAAACAAAGTCATAAGCATTAGAAGGTACAGTGTTAAAAACTGTGGGAGGTCAGATAGAGAATATGAATGGTAGTTAAAAGTAAATTATGTCTGTTTTGGTGCAAGATGCCTTTACTAAAATTTAAAAGTACTTGAGGGAATAAAGTGCTACAGAAGTGTAGAATATGGCCCCTTTAAGTTATTAGTAGATGACAGCTTTAAGACAAGACGGCAAAAGTCAGCCTCATGACAGATGAACTAATGCACCACTCTCTCATGTGACAGTTTTTCATGCACATGTGACTGCGAAAACAGGAAATAGCTGAGTCTAGAGCAAGCCATTTCTGCAGCTCAAAGCAGACAGTGTGAAAATATCATGAGGGCTGAGATCACGTTGTGGTTGTGATCTAAAATTACTTACCGCTAACTTTCACAGGAGGGCTGCGCACCAGAGGACTAGTGGACAAGCTGGTCAACACCATGGCAGCTGTCACTTTATCCATGTCCACCTCTTCCTCTGATTTCCTGTAAAAGCAACAAAAAATACTTAAAATCACCATAAAATCAAAAAAAGTTATTTTATAATTTTATAATCCGTACCATCTAACACCAGAGGATAACAAAAATTAGTAAATGTTAATGATCCAAACAACCTCTGATAGACAAAATTAAGTTCAGCCCTACATTTGATGTCCCATTTGAGATGCCATTTCACTCATATATATACAAATGGCAACAGAGAGACTTTAGATTCTTGCAAGCGATTATTAGTCATGTGGCTTGATTTACATGTCTGCATGGCTACATGTACAAAAAAGTTTATTTGAATATTTGGGTAGGAAATAGGCTAACAAGCTAATCAGCTGTCTGTCTGCTAAGTAAGTGTAAAAAAACTTTCACAATTTATAGATTTGCTTATATACTATTATACATAAAAGACCCATTTCTAATCACTTATTAAATAGAGTATCCATTAGAAGTTCTTTCAACCAATGAAATCCAATGACATCTGTTTGGGCTCCTGAGATGAACACACTCTCCTCAGGTATTATAGACTTCCTTGATTCAGCCTATTACAAACATGTTACTCTGAGCTTCCATGCCAGCTGCTGCATTCATTGTTATGGGATCTCCAAAGCTGCCCTGCACAGTGTTCCCGTGATGGACAGAACAGGAACATCTGTCCTGACAGATGACTCTCATCACTCACAGATGAAGTGTACACGTCTCTTTACGATAACATGATGGCGTATGATGATATCTCAACGCGATCCATTTCCACAATGGGAACTGAGCGGCTGATCTTACGGCATTCACAGTTTTGTAAACAACAAAAGAAGGCTGTATGAAAGACACATCGTTTTTTTTTATATTACGAAGGACATCTGTAAAATCTCAAACAGGCATTTTGTGCCTGTGATTGAAAGATGGACGATGAATGCGTTGACGTGTGGAAGAAGTAATAAATCTTCTCACCTGTCAGCTCTTTCTCTCCTGGGAGATCCTGAGCCGCTCTGCCAAAGGCCCAGCATGAAATCTCATAAGCGAGAGAGACCAAGACAGCGAGAGACCTCTGGCTGACAGGGAAGCCCGGGACCTCCATTAGAGATAGGCCTAATTTATGTTTCTCATGTGGCAAGAATGATGTCATTACAGCTATTGGATAAATCACGGTAGGCTGCCATCCTCTTCCAATGCCGTTTTTCCCAAGACTCTACTATTAAAGGTACTTCCTGGTCACCTTGGGAGAGCACGTTGGACTTGATGAAGCTTTCTAGATAATGCCACACTGGTGCTCCTGGACGGTGGCTAATTAGGAGCTTTAATATCTCTCATCCAATGGAATATTGTAAATTTCATGAAACGCATTAGATCCTGTGTAATTAACATGTAATATATTGCCACACTTGAACAAAAAGGATCTCTGAAGTCCCAAATCACATGAGTCGTTAGTGTCCTTATCAAGCCATGGGAGTGAAACTGGGTGCACATTTATGAATGGTAATTAAACAAGGAGGTAAGCGATACATACAGCTGCAAAACCTGAATTTAACAGGAGACAAAGTGTTGTCTTTAGTTGTGCATCCACACTGTTTATCTCATTTGCCCACTTTGAACTGTTCGACATACACTCTACGTGAGGGTTGCTTTATATATAGTGATTTCAAAAACAACATGTTTGACAAATGACAAAATATCATGCATTGTGGCTTGGGATGGGTCAGGATGATCAACCGGTCATCCATTAACTAATTAGTATATTAGTGACTGGGGCAGAGAACCCTGGGCACAAGGGGGTGCTTGGTGGTCCACCCAAAATTCAAGATATATATATGTTTAATATATATATATATATATATATAGAGAGAGAGAGAGAGAGATGAAAAATTTCACATGAAAAATTTAAACCACAAAACCGGTCATAAGTGTAATTTTTGAAAGTGTGTACATTTTTATTTTGTGAGAAATATGTATGGTTTGTTAGGACAATATTTAGATAATATTAAACCATTTGAATATCTGGTATCTGAGGGTGCAAAAAATCTAAATAGTGAGAAAATTACCTTTAAATTTGTCCAAATGAAGTAATTAGCAATGTATATTACTAATCAAAAAACGTTTTTATATATTTACGGTTGGAAATTTACTAAATATTTTCATGGAACATGATCTTTACTTAGGCCCAATCCCAATTTTATTTTGTACCCCTCGCCCCTTCCCCTTGCCCCTTGAAATAAAGTGGAAAGGGTTAAATATTTTCCCCTAAGAAATGGGACACCACTACTACACTGTTATACGTCTTCATCCATTGTCACTAGCTCCTAACATTACGTCAGAGGACATGCGCCGATGTAAGCACCATTCATTTACATGTACACATATGGCTGTAAGCGAAACAAAACAATGCGTTACCGGGTATATGACATGGTAGGGGAAAGTGTAGAGGTAAGGGGTAGAATTGGGATTGGGCCTTAATATCCTACTGATTTTTGATTTATGCATAATTTTTACCTATACAGTGTATTTTTGGCCATTGCTACAAATTTACCCCAGTGATTTAAGACAGTTTTGTGGTCCAGGGTCACAAATTTGGTTTTATTTTAAAGGTTAATATATTTATAATTAATAATTGGTAGGAAAAAGGATAACTTTGACTGTAATATTAAGACAATAAAAAACATTTAGTAAAAAAAAAGCCTTATTACAGTGACTATAATAAAGTGGATTATTATTTATTTTTATATTCATTTTGCAGCACGTGAACGCCCTTATGAAATATGTCTGATCAGTCAGTAGTGGTCATGACCATAAACCAGTCTAATTACACAGTGCTTCTGACGATTATGAAAAGATGCAATTTTGCACATCTCTAATCATGGCCTCTTCCCATCATCCCTGCAATATCTCCAATTATAAAGCTGGAAAAACACAGTTACTGTTCTCAAATAGAGAAGAACAGACAAACAGAGGCTCTGCTGTGAACCAAGCCAGTGCTGCATCTCATTTGCTGTTGGCTCACTCTCATCTCCCATCTCGCTTGACGTCTTTGGTTTTCTCAATGAGAGCGGGACAATATAATCATGCTCTTTCTGCTCATTTCCAATGAATTACCCAGATCTAAGAGTCATTAATGCCTGGTAACTCTTCCCGTGGCCACGCTCATTTGCAGCAAGCCAAACGTCAATAGGGTTTTTTTTTGTCATGGGGGTAAATGGGTAAGATGGCCGCCAGCCAGAAGGGGGAGGCAGTCCACAGACATCTGTTGTGGTTCAACGGACAGATGTGCCAACTTTTTGTAGCCGTCCAATTTCGCAAGACAAATGAGAGAGCGGGTGGCTTGAGGAAGGCTATCCTACGTACCTTCAGACATCTGGACCTTTGTGTTTAATGAGTCCTTCAAGGAGGCCTGTGCCCACTTTGGCAGAAAACTGAAAAGATGTTTCCAGTTTCAAAGAGAACAGTGGGATATAATGGAAACTGATTGGATTATAGTCTTTTATCAGTTTAATGTGGGCTCCTTCTGACCTAGCAACAGTGGCACATAAACCAGGCTTGGAAAAAGAACAGTGTCACTTTAACTTACCAAATCGATCAAAAAGAATTGCACTCCATTCAGAATTCAGAGTCAGCGTCAGTAAACACTGATAACTCTGAAATAACACAGGGGAAGTCAGGGGAATTCCCCGAAAAACCCGAGCACATAGCTCCTCTCCTGCTGCCCTCCCCTTCCCGTTCGGTTTTGAGCGAGTGCAGGAGGGAGCGGATAGATGCCTTTGAAGTTGGCTCGAGCTGGGCCTTCCATCGTTTATTACAGTCACCATTGTATGACGCTCATTTCCTTCTGAATAACGGGCAATAAATCAGACACCTCAAACCTCCCGGGGTGAGCTCCTGCGTTCTGTTATTGCTGCCACCCACGTAAAAATCTGCATGCGGCACGGGACAAATATGCATGACAAACGTCAAACCATTATAAACGTTAACCTGCTGTAAACATGTAGCATTGGGACTGTGACCTCTGACTGTCAGACACTAATCAGATGTGGTCACAGACCGAGCCCTCCGCGTTTATCTATGGCCTTGTGTAGATTCAATCAGCATCACATACTGTTAAAAGATAAAATAGCGGCAGCATATACGGGCTGCTTTCTTTCAATTTCCTGTGTAATATCATTACCTTGCAGGGCTGGGTGGTTTGACTGTGTATATATATATATATATATATATATACTGATGGTACAAATGCGATGTGCTGTACAATTTATACTAGCTTACAAACTGTGTGGCTGATGGCATCCAGTGTAGACAGCTTCATTTCATTGTAATAGTGTGATTTAGGTTTTGTTCATAGTTACTGAGCAATGATGCAACTTGGTGTATCAAAATAGAAGAACTGATATGTGTGTATGTGTGGCCACATAGTCACAAGTACATGTATTAGCTATTTTCCAAACATTTATAACAGATTTGTAATGCATTACTGCCTTCTTTTCGCTTGTGTTATGTAATGTGAAGCTGTTTTTTATACTTCTGTGTTGGTAATAATCTTACAGTTTTGGCTGCATTTATTAAAAAAGTATATTTTAAATCACCAGATGATAATAAAAATAAAATACTATTTAATGGTTATGTAATATACAGTTTATAGGTCCAATAAGGAAATCAAATGTAATGTATTCCTGTAATGCAAAACTGAATTTTCAGAATCATTACATTCCAGGCATCAGTGTCCCTCAGATATCATTCTAAAACAGTTCTGATCATTATCACTGTTAAAAACAGTTGTGGTGCCTAATACTGTTTTTGAATGTAAAGACCAAAAATACAGCATTGTAGGTCTTCAGTGTCACCTCTACATAATGTCCAGGGGTAGCGGTGCTTCTGAGGAGGAAATATCTACAAAAACTAATTTGAATTGATTATAGAAAAGATATTAAGTAGGTAAAGTAAATCACTTGAATATTTACTTCTATCACAATGGAAATGGCACTTAATGTATCAAGAGGTTAGTGAACAGGTAGTACTTTTTCTCAGCAATGATGCAGTAGACCAAAAGTGACAGCCAATACATAATAAAAAAAATTAAACAAACAGCAAATAACCAACAAAACTAATTTTTTTGGCAGGACTACAGAGCAAATGGGAACTAGCAATATTCTTACAGTTAAAAGAAAAAACACCTTTCTATTGCACAAAAGGTTCTTTAAATGATTCAAATGTTCTTTATGCAAAGACAACAAAAAGGTTCTTGTAAGAACTGATGGTTCTTTCATGGCATTGCCATGAAATCCTCCTTTTGGAACTTTTACACAAGACTCAAAAAGACTTTATCAATCCTAGAAGCTTCAGAAAACCTCTCGAGTCTGCTTTGCCCAGAGGACCGGTTTAGGACTGTTTCCAGTTTCGATAATAACCGTATCTACTGCACACTCTACCATTCAACTCTTCTGGAAACCTCTCTTTCATTGGAAGGCGAACTTGCAAAGAGCAAGAGACATTAACCTTGGCAACCTGAGACAGATGCACACGCATTATCTCATTTTAATTTGATTAAAGCAAAGATTAATCCATTCATCATCTATTACTTTGTATCATTACAGGTCGAGCATGCCGTCGACGCAGAGGGGCACAAACACTCGTACGGTCTTTGTTCTCGATGTCACGCTGGTTTGATCTCACCCCCTCTGCCTCTGCTCTCCTCGCGCCTGCAGGCTGAGCACTCGCATGGGATACGCTGAATGTGTGGGCTGCGCTGGCCTCAGGGGCCCGAGTGGGGTACTGTCGGTCAACACAGGGATGCTCGAGGCGCTCCAGAAATCACAGTGGTTGGCATCGAACCAAAGCCAGCCTCCTCTTACCTCACACACACGGTCCAGCTCCCTGTAGTATGGATAAACATTGTGCCTGTGAAGCCTGGCCCGCTGCCAGAAGCAAAGCTCGAGTTGTACAATGATTTCCCTTAATGCTGGACAGCCTTGTTTACTTGCTAATCTGCAGACAGACAAAATACAACGCTGCGTTTCGGCTACACTGGCCACTCGTATGCCATTTATAGCCTCCCCTGCCCCCACCTCGCACACTTGGGTCGAGTTTTTACAGTTCCCCGCAGTGTTTACGAGCGTTCCTCGATGTGAGGAGGGTAAACATGCTCACAAAGAGAGAGAGATATCCACATTCCTGCTAAACATGTGCTGTGTATAGCCAAGGTATTTACGGTCCACATCGACCTCAGGATAGCGCTGTGCTACCAGCAGGACCAGAGCATGTTTGTCAAAGAAAAGAAAAAAGAAGGCTTTATCTGACTCTGTCACACAGTGCCACTGTACAAAGAGCCCACATAAAAGAAAGAATAGGAGAAAAATCCCAGTCATTTATGCAGCCGGGTAAAAATATGACAAGTATGCTTAATATGATCAGCTTCTTACAACCATGTCAAAGAAAAATGCCAGACTACAGTTGCAGGTAGACATCTTTGTTCCCTGTCTGTCAGTCACTACGAGTTATGATGTGACGACAGACTGGGGTCTTGCCTAGAGCCCTGATTCGCTCTGCTTAAGAGAAAACACCAATGAAAATTGGCAGTTGGTTAAACAATCCTGAGCCACTCCCATTCATCCGGGTATAAGGAGGCGACAGGTGCAACCACTTCAGAGCCGCGGGTTTATGCCTGCTGCTTTGAAGTGCTTTTTTTTTTTTTGCTCGTGGGGCCTTTCTGGCAGACATTTGCAGAGCGACACCAAACACCTTCTCGAGATACTACAATCTTTGCTTTGAGCCAGTTTCTTCCCGTGTGTTGGGTAACAGGTAATTGGCGGGAAGAACTGGCCAGTGTCACGGTTGCTGCTCCATTCCCCCTCACAGGGGATAAGTTCCAGTAAGTTCCTCAGGTGGCAAACCCAGGAAGAGCATCCTCCAGCATCCTTGGCATTCAGACTGGGCGGAGCAGTTGACACCTGGCTCAGTATCAGTGTGCATGCCCTGAGTCCGGTCAATCCTATATGTGTATCCCCCTCCACGGTAAGGTTTCCCTTGGTAAACCTGTGTCTTCCTTTGACAGAGTACTCTGTCCATCTCTACTGCCAGTTGTTCCTCTCCTTCCCTGGATAGGACGTGCCTTAGAGACAAGATCGTATGATGTACTGCCCCACTTTTGGTCAGTCCATACTAGGGTTCCACATGTCACCTCCCACTGGTAGGATGTGGTCTCCGTAGCATCCTTTTCAGAAGGTCCGCTTGTCTTGTCTGACTGTACAACAAATACAAGAGGTTGCAGCCACTCTTGCAGAAGGTTGAAATCCCTTTAGGAAGTAGAAAATTGCTTCTTCAGGAACAACAGTTCTGACCTCTCTGGCAGCAGTGTATCAAAGTCAGCAAAATCTGCTCTGGGGCGATGGGATGGTTACAACCTTTGCATAACATTTGTCTGATTTGTAGTGCTACAAGGTTGTAACGGTTCAGGTTGTGGCGTTTTCCATTGGACCCCAGTCTGTCGTCACAACATAACTCATAGTGACTGACAGACAGGGAACGTCTCGGTTACGTATGTAAGTCTCGTTCCCTGATGGAGGAAACGGAGACGTTATATGTCCACTTGCCACGACCTTGCACAATCGCTGAGAGCTGGGACTCGTTCTTAGCTCCTCAGCAAATCTAATGAGTGGTTGCACCTGTCGCCTCTTTATACCCGGATGAAGGGGAGTGGCTCAGGATTGTTTAACCACTTGCCAATTTTCATTGGCATTTTCTCTTAAGCAAAGCAAATCAGGGCTCTGTTGTCACAAAATAACGTCCCTGTTCCCTCTATCAGGGAACATACTGTACACATACTGAACTGTGTGTATTAGTGTTTACCAATCTTTTTTGTTTTCAATTCTGTTCCCTCACACCCCAAATTCTCCTTTCAGACCATAACTCCTAAGATTTTATGAAGTATAATTTAGCACTATCACTAGTTATGGCTATCACAATCATGAATCTATCTATCATTGGACAGGGGATGAAGGATTAGGCATAATAAGTGTTTATTTATATTTACATTTATTTTCCTTGCACTATAATTATAAACAACAATTATTATTACTGTAATGTATAAAAATGTCAGTGTCATTTAAAAATGGTCCAACCTGTAATGGCCAAAATATATAAGAAAAAAAGAAGTAAAAAAATGTAAATCAAATTAAAAAACGTTTTTATTTTGAATATTAGAATACTTATAATAATAATAATCATATTAGTAATAATGATAATGATAATAATAATAATAATTTCATTTTCATACATCATTTACAAATTCAAAATTTAAAAACCAATAATTGGAAACTATTAAAACATTTACAATTATTGTTTTATTATAAAATATTAGAATATTATCAAATAATAATCATCATCACAGTATATATATTTGCTATTATGCATAAAAAAATACTAAATAGAAATCTTAAAATTTAAAACAAAGCAAAACCTGAGAAAAATCCATTAACAGTGCACACTGGCAAAACTGCAGCACAAACTGCAGACTGTGCACACACATCAGAACACTTCAGAGATGTACACACATTCAACATGAAATTAGAATAGTGATTAGATAAAACAATGAGTAGGAGATTATGTAATAATCAAGTCTATCATAAATAACATTAAAGTCACGTAAATTCACTATTAAAGTATGGATCACAATATCACAAGTACTTGTATTATCACAGACATTTTTTGTATTCTAGGTAAAACAAAACAAAAGATAAACTGTTCCAAGTGTCCCTAGGAAACTGTTTAGTTGTCCCAGGTTGGGAATCAGGGATGTATATTAACCTATATACTTCAAGCCTCAAACATCATCCCACCTCAGGAGAAATGAATGTGAAATATGGTTGTGAGATGTGGCACTGGCGCCCTACTTTTCGGTCTACATCCCACAGTATAGTTCACACAAAGATATGACCCACAAAAGCAACCGGCAAAAGACCCACGGTAGACTTTGCGTCACCTCCCCCAGCTGAGAGGCGCCATGACGGAGTACCTGAGCTGCATTCACAAAGCCAGCACTGGGATGTTTAAGAGCCGCGTCGTGTGGCAGGCATAGCAACTGCTTTGATGGACTCAGAGAATTGATGTTTCTGTCTGACCTAATGAGCGATGGGAATACAGAGCTTGTTGCTGCTGCAAACAATTCATTTAGCCGCCTCTTTTGTCAGGAAAAAAGCGCGGTAACAGTGTAACGAAGGCGGCATCCACGTGGAAAAAGAGTCATTATAAAGTCTACGGCGGTAACAATGACTGCTGATCATACTTGGTCTTGTTCTTTTCCCTGAATACTGAGCTCACATCAATGCCTGTGTGTTCCTGCTGGCTACCTGCCAGATACAGATGCTGTCTTCATGTCACGTCGGAATGGTCAAATTTATGCGATGGGACGCTACAATGTCATATTAACCATCTGGAACCTAAGGGTTTTTTAAAGGGATTGTTTAACAAAGAATTCTGCCATTATTTACTCACCTTCATGTCTTTGTGTTGTTTTGTTCGTTCAAATGTTTTGTTCGTTCAATGAAAGGTTCAGTGTTGTTTTAAACAACTAATACTTTCTTTGAAAAATCTCTTTGTTCTTCAAGAAAGAATAGTCGTAGAGGTGTGAGGTGACAGGATGGCGAGTAAATGATGACGTCTTTTTTGGGTGAAGTCGAGAGTGATTAGAGAATCATGAATCATGGGAAGTAATTGTTATTGATTATAAGAAGCACCCTTTCAGAAGACATACAGTATAATTTCAAACAGATTTACAAAACAAAAAAAGTGCCTTAGTTCCCCTCAGTAATCGAGACATAATGATATAATAGCCCATAATAGCTGTGAGGACCAAATTCACTAAACAGTTACACCACTTTAGTGCAAACTGTTGATTTTCCACCATGATAATCTAATCTAGCTGTCTAAAATAGGAACAGTTTTTAGACAATTACTTCTTGTAGTGTTGGATGCATCGGTAAGAACCGGTTGAAAGCCGCAAACCTTTCATTTCCTGCATTGCACAAGATGGTTTATGAATATGAAGTTGCATTATAGCTATTTATGAAGAAAAATTATGTTATATAGAAAAACGTAACATTTAAAGAAAAAACGGTACTTATGGGGGAAAAAAGTATTTCTAGCAAATCCAAAGCCCACACACTATACTCAAATTTCTCTTTTCTAAACTCATCAAGTCTGCATTTATTTGATTTAACATACAGTAAAAATATAGAAAATAGTATTCATTTTCATTGTAAAATGTAATGTATTGTTGTGTAATGTATTTATGTGATTCTTTTTTCATTTTCATTCAAAGCTGAGGTTTCAGCATTATTACATAGTCTTCAGTGTCACATGATCCTTCAAAAATCATGCTGATTTCCTGCTAAAGAAAATAAATCCTATTATTATTATTAGTATAATATTACTTTTAATTAGTATACTATGGTACTTTAGCTAAAAAGAAAAAAAAATCTGAACATTTGAAGAGAGAAAAATAAACAAATATATAGCGTGTCAGTTGGAAATATCAATTTACATTTCCAAACATTATTTTTGCATTAATTGTAATAATGCAGTGATTATCGTCTGTACAAGGAGTCTGACAACAGCCAGTGCTCCACACGGTGATCTGATCTGATCCTCATCCAGTCTGTCTGGAATTACCTGAAGTAACAGAACAAATTGACACAGACTCGATCCAGAAAAACTGTGGCAACATCTCCAAGATGAAGAAAAAAAACCTACCTGCAAAGCAACAGGACTGTTCAAAGTTTTAGACACTCTTGTAAAAATGCTGTAAAATGGGTATGCTTTAAAAAATAATGACATAAATAGATTTAATTTATCAATTAACTTCTATTAACTAAATCAAGTACATATGTGGTATTCCAGCTTTTGGTAAAACAACTTCTGTTCTGAGGTAAACTTGCCCCTAGTTTTTCAGGTATCTTTCCAGGTCCAACAGAACGGACGTCGGTTGGCTAAAAAACTTTGACTAATGGCTAATAATGTATGTTTTAAGTGTAAGTGTCCCTATCTCTCACTGATCTCCATGCCCAGCATCCCTCACGCCGACACGTGACCCTGTCCATCCCCCCACCAGCATCACCCGTGTTCCCCGGGGAGCCATCACTACGACAGAGATGCTCCCAATTACACAGTGTAGGGGGTATTGGAGTGCCTCATAAAACTCCATACTTCATGAGATGGGGTAGATGGGTAAGAGTGCATGTGTGCATGCGGGTGAGGTGGGGGTAGTCGTCTTAACTGCCTCAGGCCAGGACAAAGACCCTGTCACTGTGAGTGGGTTATACACACTTATTAGGGGAGTTACGATTTTCCACAGGTTTAATACCTTAGTGGACTCCACACAAAGCTGCCTAAAGGGCATAATAAAAATGGCAGGTGCGTGGTTAAGATTGAAAGTTGACTAGTTAGAAGCTCAAAGGAACACCTCTTATTTTAATATGTCATCGGTTTACCAACATTAATGCATAGAGAGGGCAGAAAGCCTCAATCTTCTGCTGCAGAGCTTGTAAAACAATATATGCTGTACAGCAGAAAGTAGGCTTGAAGTATATTAGCCGCTGTTTGCCAAGGCAGCATCAATATTACTATTGCTCATATTTACAGTAAGACTGTATCAATAATTATTAAACAGTGCTATTGTTATTGTTTCTTGTTTATTTTATTTTATAAGCTTTTATGTTTAGATTTTAATTCAAATTTTTATTTTGTGTAATTTTATGTAGTTTGTCATTTTATTTGTAAAATATTTGTATTTAGCATAATTTTTTTCTATTTAAGGAAATACAGGGTCAATCATTAGCAGACAGGTTCAAGGTAGACAGAGACAGAAGCATGGTCATAAGGGAAGTGAGGGTCAGGTTAACAATAAATCCGTAATCCGAGGGGCGAGACAAAGTCAATTGTAAATCCAGGGAGAGCAAAGGTCGGTAACGAGAAATCAAGAATAAACAAAAATGACAAGAGAACACGAATGAAAACACAGGGTATGACGGCAATACACATAAACAATAATCCGTACATGAACACTAGCAGCGGGGGCTTTTATGCAATGGGAAGTCAGGGGAACAAACAAGGTGGGTGGAGACAACAGTTTCATAATAAAAGTCCAAAATGAGCAACTGACAAACACACACATAAGGGGGGCGGAGACAGGAGTTCACAGGAATGAGTCTGAGCATGAAAACAAAGAGACACAGAGACAGAGTTTGCACTGATTGTGACAATATATATATATATATATATATATTAGTAATATCTAGTAGATATATTAATTTTTTGTACTGTATTTTAAACATATTTGAAAGTTGTTCAGCCATTTATATTTTATTTAATCTCTTAATTAACCAAAACATTTTTTTATATTTTTAGTGAAGATTCAAAATAACACTAAAAAAAGTTGATGTAAAGCTTACATGTGTAAATTAAGGCATCACAACCTTAATATATGTACACTATAAAAACATACATATTAATTTTGACATTGCATTTAACAATGTTGTTCAAATATTAGTGTTTAACTTTGACTATTAAGTGATGGAAAAAATAGAAGTAATTAATAAACACAAAATATCCAGTTTAATCCAAATAAACAAACAAGCATAAAAAAAATCTCTATATGGTCCAATATCTGAGATGGTACCATAATATTGTGTGTTCCTGAAAGCATTCAGAGGACTGCATAGAAAAGCTTTGGCAGCTTCTTCATTTATATTCTCTAGATGTAAAAATCTGTTGCTCTGTATATTGCTTATATTTTTGTGATGCATACATGACAGTCACATTTTGTGCGTAATTAAAAAAGGTGCATCTCCAAAATGGTAAACAAGACTGTAACAGCATGTAAAGTAATTTTCCTTTGTTTTGGTGGTGGCATGTTGATTCTGTGCATGCACACTTGGTAAACAGCAGCAGATGCCCTGGTTAAAGCAGAGCCGGCGCCAGGCTACTGTTCCTTATGTAAATATGAAAGCGAGAGGCAGTATAGCTCAATGCCCTGCACAGCGGCGGACAAGCAGCTCTCTTACAGCGCAGAAAAACACAAGCCACAGAGACAAAGGGGGAGAGCGAGGAGCGAGAACAAACTGAAAAGAGAGAGTGAGAGAGAAAGACAGCATCCCAGCGAGATGGAGAGGGGTCTCGGCCACTCAGCACCTGAGAGTAAGGGAAGAACACAGGGAGGAAGGGGACGGGGCTCTCATTGTTTATGAGTGGCTTCTGTATTTATGACCGTCACGTAGCGCTCTAACCTCGCTGGGAATGACAGAGAGTCGCTGAGAGGGGGGTTAAGTGAACCACTGGAGTATCGAGAGGGCTTCAGCCTCAATTTATCACTGGTGAAACGTATAAAGGCGGCCAGTTTTACACTAATGGGCTTTTTTAGCGTTAATATTTAGTGAAAATCTGGAAAATACTACAAGAAAGAGAAAAAGAAATGGTGTTTTGTAATAAAGTTAACTGGTATTGAATTTTGCCAATAACCAAATAAAGTTGTTTTTAATAAAAATTAAATAAAATAAAATAAAATAACATAAAATAATGACATAATATAATACAATATATAATCTAATATATAACATGGGAATGTTATGTTAAATATCCATATTATTATTAATTTTTAACTTAAAATTTATTTTTAGAACGGCATTGTACAATATAAATAATAATATATAATCCAATATTTTGATTGTATATTTTGCTGAAAATTAATTTAACTTATTTTATATAGATAAATAAACTACTCAAAGACTAGCTGATCTTAAAAATGGTTCTGCAGATCCCTAATAGGAAGACAGCTGTGAAACAAACAAGCAACAGAGTATGTATAAATAACGATTGAAGCAAAGCCAGAAAGAGTGCGAGATGGGGGGAGTTGGCCGTAATTTGTACAGCGTTTCCTGTCACTATGTGCTGTGAGGTAGTGCCAAAACCCGAACCCCTCGCTTTCACAGTTCCTCGAGTTACACCGAGCCTTCAACACACACACGAGCCCCCGAGCACAGAGGGGAGGAGCAGCCTCGCGGGTTTGGTGGGACCCATCACAGTCCTTCAAAATGGAGCAAAGTTGAGCGCCTGTAAGAGGAGCTCAGCCGCTCCCACAGATGCTGCAGAGACGCACTGCCGCCCCTCACGTGACCGCCTTATTGTTTACTTCAGCCACAGGCACTCAGAAAAAACTGGGAACCCTTTGTAGGGAAGAAAAACACAACGTGGCCCACATGTCCCTTGAAGGGGGGGCTGAGGGGAGACTTTACCTGTTGTCACCGCCACAAAGAGAAAAAAAGGAACTTGGAGAAAAAAAAAGGCTCGGAGCTGTTCTGCTCACATGCTTCTCAGAGCACAAAATGTGAAGATCAGCAGCAGCGGCTCTTAAGAAGCGCTCAGAATCATAATATTAAAGTACTGCTTGCTGAGCATTGTTTTAAGGCCTGCCAAAAATATTTTGGCATCAGGTCGATACTAAAACCAATTTTCTACCCTGACCGACAGACTGCTGCTCACATCTGGATTTGCGCACAAACTCTGTGAAGACCTCTTTAATATTGCAGTACTGAGGCAGTGCATGTGAATGTAAACAGATTAGGAAACAAATCTATGCATTAGGTCTTGCTGTTCAAACACAGCTTGATTAAACCTGCTTTTGTTATTAATTCAAAAATAGAAAAACACTTACTGAAATGATTTACTACTTGAATTGAAATACTTGAATGCTACATGTAATGTTACATGATTTTTAATTAAATTTTTTATAATAACACTTACACAACTCTTGACAAGTCTGGGGCCAGTATGATTTACAATAAGGTGTCGTTTGCTAACAATAAACAAATAATTTATTACACTATTTCTTAAGCTTTGTTAATATTAAATATAAAATACAAACAAAAAAAACTTTTTTACAACAAGGATATGTTTAAAAGATACAAATTTATAGTAAAGTCATTTGTAAAAAAAGATTGATATTTAAAATACATGCTTAAAATTATGTAATATTAATATAGAAGTTCTCAAAATTCTTTAGAATTGTTATATTCATACTTTGTTTCCACAAATATATTTCGCAGCAATGTTTTCAACATTGATAATAATAAGAAATGTTTCTTGAGCAGTAAATCAGCATATTAGAATGATTTCTGATGGATCATGCGACACTGAAGACTGGAGAAATGTAAAAATAAAATATTAAAATACAATTTAGAATTTTAAACTGTTATATTTCACCAAATTACTACTGTATGTTTAACCAATTTAATGCAGCATTTGGACGTGTAAAAGATTTGTTAAACAAAAAAAAACAAAAAATAAACATGTACATTTTAAATAGTGTCTATTAGCATTTTTTTGGTGTGGTAAAAACATTAGTATTGATATTGGTATCAAGTCTGTCATTCATATTCAAAAAACAATCCCAGCAGCAGTGGATAAAAAGCAGCACACGAGAACTACAGTATCATAGTACTCTAAAATTACGAGCACTTGGAATTATGCACAATAACAGGAAGAGTTTGACAGTAATTGTCTTGAAATGTATTGTTGAAGCTGAATAATTTGTTTAAAAGTGCTTCTGTGATGAGTGCAGCAGCGGTTGGAGGGGAGACGCCTCTCACAAAGGGTTTTAACAAGCTGACAGTCAACAGTTATTGTTAGTATGGTAAAGCACCTCTCTGAGAAGTTCCAAATTTATTCACTTTTTAGCTTAAAAATATGTAAATAACCTCACTAACTGACCATCCTGAGGCATTCCTACAAAAAAACGACTGCAGTTGCACACACAAAATCTAATAAAAAAGAATTTCCAAAAATGATGTTGATCATTGAGCGTAAAAAAGTTTATATTAACTAGTGCACATGAAAAGTTGCCATGCCACTGTGCAACAGGCATGTTATGAAGCTCCTGAGTCTGAATGATGAATCTAAGAGTTGGCAATAACAATGATACTCCATCCCTTGAGCAATATAACGAAACCTCAGTGCAAAGGCTCTGCAACATCTAATACATATGGTGTTTCAGCAGACATTCTTTAAACATCTGGAACATTCCCTCTCTAGTGCACCGCATTGTTGAAAAATCAGCAAGAGACCAAGAATAGTATGAGCTAACCTCTACTTGAGCAGAGCCGAGCCCTTTAAAGTGGTTAGTCTTTGCCCACTCTGATGTCTGGGGTCACTAAAGACCTTCCACATGAAAATTTGTTATGTAAGGCTGGGAATTAGGAAACCGTATCACAGCACGAAGGAATAAATCAAAGTCACAGTCATAACATCTAATCCATACAGTCTTGTTTTGGTTTGTGCTCATAATATTGGCTTTATAAGCCCTGAACATGTGGGAGAGGGATATAGATTTTGCAAACAACCTTTGTAATCACATTAATCATATGCAGTATAATAATAAAGCAGCAGATACACTTTTTTTCTTTCTCAGTGTAGTTGTATGAGAAGAACATGAATTCATTCTTTGCTTTTATATATAAATATATATAAGACGTTTAGAATAGTCCAATAAATACCAAATATATCTCTGGGTAAAGGTACAGCATTAAAAACAACTCTAGTTCTTATTTTAGTATTATTTATATATTATTATAACATTTTAATTAACAATTTTACATTTTTAAATGTAGTAATTATATTTTATTTTAATTCTGCTTTATTTAAATTACTTAAAACATATATTTTAATAGTTTAATATAGTCATTGTTATAACAATGCGTTTTATCCAAACGGTTTTCTTTTTTTCAAGTGAATTCAAGTGAAGCCTATGTTTTGTCATCATGGCCCTGTCACACATTTAGTAAAACAGGAAGTATGCCATATATGCGCTATAAAATAAAAAGTCCAACCTTATAAACAGAGCAATGTTTTGAAAACACCACCGAGCTTTTGTTTATGCTATTCCAAGAAGTCAAACTTTAGAATGGCTTACTGTCAGCACATTCAGCTTGGATAGGAGAAAATAATGTATTTTAATAGTGAAAAAAATTATCTGTCCTTCTGCTCCGTTCTATTACTCTTTGCCATTGTCACGGTCACATCTGTACCCTAGAGTCCCCCTATTCTCATCTTCCTCAACTATGGCACAATTGGTGAGTGCCACCCAAATTAAATTGGGGACAGTTATGACACCCCCATGCAGAGAGCTTAATTAGTACATCTCCATTTTAATTAATAAAGTCTTTTAGCTCGACAGAGATCAATAATTTTTGTTACCAACTACACTGTCAAGACTGATAGGTATAATTAGAAATGCATAATATGTTACGCAGGTTTATTTTAATAGGACACACTTGAGTAACTCAATATCATGATGCCCCCCTGCCGAGAAATCTTTGCCCCAAACCACAACTCAAACTGAATTAGTTCCTCTTAGCAGCTATAAGAGGCGACAAATACAGACAATTAACCTGCCTTACCAACAGAGACAATTATATCCAGACTTTAACCTTTATCCAACCATTTTTGTAAGATTAACTCCTAACTATGACTTAAATTATGTACTTGTAATAAAGCAACCCATTAAGAAATATATTTACATATTATAATTTTTTTTTTTTTAATTGCATAAAATGTTTCCATTGTTCAATTTTCTTTTTGTAGGCTAATGTAATTATATGCTTAATATTTTTTATTAAATTACTTTACATTTCATCAAGGTTTCAAAAAGTTCAATTAGTTCAATGGAATATTTTATACAGTAAGAATTATATAATTTTGGCAAACTGGCAAATATATATATATATATATATATATATATAATTTTCATTATTATTTTATGAATATATTTTTTTGTCTTTTAAAAATGTGGTAATTTCAATCATAATTATAATATAATTATAACAAGTAAAATAATAAATTAATAATTAAATAATATTAAAAGTGAACAATAGAAACATATTGACAATGGAAAAGCATTTATTAATCTTAGTTAAATGTTAAATGTCAAAATTTACTAAAACATTATTCAAATCAAAAGTTGTTTTGCTTTATATTATTTAATGGGCATGAGCTAACTTTAACTTTTTTTGTTGTTGTTGACAGCTATAGTTAGTTAGTTACTAGGAAATGTATTGCTTGTGTAATACAACTAATATAAACTAACGGGACCTTACTGTAAATTGTTAGCGGTAAAAGTGTAAAAAA
>JAUMHI010000064.1:6635043-6649844 GCA_032359435.1 Enteromius unitaeniatus
ATTTACAACCCATTTTCGAAAGGAAAAAAAAGTAAAAACCATGATGTTGATGTCATTATGATTATTGCCTCTATAGCACATAACATATCAATTCACACATGCGATCAATTCATCCTTTCACGCTCGTCTGCATAACAGCCTCTTAAAATAATGAGGCAACGCATTCCAGAGCCTCCAACGATTCAAGCACTGCATATGATCTCAGTATTGATGTGATATTTTTTCTTGATCATACTGCTGAGAATGCCACAGGCACTCTTAACACACCTGCAAATTGGCGGCACGCAACGAGAAACTATGCCACAATTACATTAGAAGTAGTCCCTGCACCATTGACTGATTTACATTGTGATTTACAGTAACGTGACTGTCAAAGTAACACAGCCAGAACATTTGTTTCTACTCCCATGACTGCACTATAGAAGTGTTAAACTCATAAAATGAGGCGATACTTCATTATTTACAACATTAATAAATGTAAATAGACTTGTTTTGACAGCTTTAAAATTGACGGGCTGGCAAGACATCAGGGATTGTCATAACTGAACGCAGCGTATTGCACTTGTTCACAAATGATCGTAACTAGAAAGGCTGATGGAATCAAGCTTTGATCTTTTAAACAAATGACTCTCTTCAGACAGGCGTCTTCAGGGATGTTGAATGTTAATGGGAAGCCATTTCTGATCTGGTGTGTTTGGTATCAAGCTGCGGCAAACATTAGAGCTCTTCTCATTGGTAGCTTCAATCATCTTGTGAGGACAACCCAACAGCCTGTATTATTGCTTTGAAAGACATAATCCACTCTTAGCCACTCCCCCTCACTGATATTCAGGGATTTTTAATTAAACCAGTCATTTGCATAAAGATTCCAGCACATTTCATTCCAAACCATTGCAGGTGGTCCAATTTCCAAAGCCTTGACACATGCAAGCAGCCAGTGATTTAAAGCTTCTAATGGAAAAGGCAATGAAAGAGAAACTATTCACGGATGGCCTTTTTGAACACAATTTCCAGATGACTGATTTTATAGCTTGGGCTTAACAACATAGCCTCAACATATAATACCATATTTTTGCATGTATTTTGCCATTGAATTAGAACTAATTCTTTCAGTTTTAAACAAAAAAGAAAATAATAGTGTAGTTTTAGTGGCTTGGGCGACTAAGGGGGGAATTGTTGCACTGTATTCGCAAAGGTTTATGAGCTGAAAGAACTGTGCTAGTCGTGGACCACCTGCTACGTAGTTTAACTAGGTGCATCTGAAGAGGGTAGTCATTGTCATTTTTAGAGCTCAATCAGCCTTTGAGCTTAATAAATAGCCTTTTATATGTAAATCATGCAAACATTGATTGCATCATCCACAGCTAGATCTAAGAAAACTGCAATGAAAGCTGCATTTAACGTGTTCTGTTTACTTTATTTTGTGTTTATGCTTTATTAATATCTGAAACAATAAAATGAAGTACTTCAAAACTAGTGCCGTCAAACAATTAATCATGATTAATCACACACACATAAAATAAGCTCTATATATATATATATATATATGATATAAATTATATGAATATTAATATGCATTTAAATATGCATATATTTTCTAAATATATACTGTATGTGTGTGTATTTATACAAAATATACACAGTGCACACACATATATTATGTAAATAAAAACATTAATTTTAGACGTGATTAATTGCAATTATTAGTTTGACAGCAGTATTCAAAACTAAACAGTTCTCCCATACATGTTTAACCCTGCACTGCCTGATAAATGAAATAATTGTGTGTTTTTTGTTTTTTTTTATTAAATAGTTTAATTTTTATTTATTTTTGTTTATCAGTATTATATGGATAATATGGAGCTCAAAAGCAAAGTCCTAAGCAAAATATGCCCTTTGGTCCAGATCCTAATATTTATATGTTAAAAAAGTAAGGTTTAATTCCGACAGCTTGTATTGTAAATCAGTGAGATTTTTAAAACAGTATAATACTATTTACATAAAATTAGTTGTGGGCTGTTATCGGTGTTAACGTGCTACGTTAACGCGAGAGACTCTTAACGCGCTATAAAAAAATATCGCTGTTAATCTATTCACAAATTTGGGTTGGGAGCTAGGTCTATATTACGCAAGCTATGATGACTTTTACCTTATTTTAGCGTGGATGTATACCTAGCCGAATTGCACTTTAGCCCTATTCAGACGAGACTAGTTTTCTAAAATATTGTACGTGTGAGTTTCGATTCTTATAACCTTTTGTCCGTGATCTTCATGTACCATTTCGGACGGGACTAACCGCTCTGTGTTTATTACAGAGGTGAGAGGGTGTGTTTTGTACATCTGGGCGTCACAGAGATCACACACTCTGTATGCGTGCATTGCTATTCAGATTGATTACAATTTGTATAATCACAAATACCATGGTGAAGCTAAATGTCTAGTATAGCAAAACCATGTTAATGTGTGGCTACTTTAGTTATTACGTTTTTTTATTTGTAGTAAACCCATGTTTAATTTTGATAATTAAAACATATGTAACTGAGTGCAGAAATGAATGTGAGTAATCTTACCTCATACTGATATTACAATAGTCAGTCTTAACAGTTTACGTGATCTAGCTCTTTATTTGTATTTATTTATTTATTTATTTTATATATTAAAATATATTAAATGTGCATGTGGTAAAAGCATCTACAGCATATCATGTTGGCCAAAACACGCAAGGAAACATGTGGTGAAAAATAATATCACAGACATTGCATTCGGACTCTAGAATTATCACAGAGGTTGTGAGAGAAAAACACAGACATGGCAGATTCTGACGGGATTAAAATCATCAAGTACGTCTGTGAAACAAAACATTCTCTAACTAGTCCCATCACAATAGGGCTTTACTTTTACTTTAGTTTTATTTAGGTAGCACTTTGACAGAATTCAAATGAGCCATTAATTTCAAAATTAATCTAGATTAAAAAAACATTATCTATGCCCACCCCTACATAAAATACACATAAATATAAGTTATCCCTACATGTCTTCTAATAATTGAATATTTAAACGTTTATTTTATGATCAAAGGCAAAAAAGAATACAGTACAACACGGATAATTGAGCAAAATGAACAAATTAATGTTCATTAAAAGCCAAATCGTATATTTGAAGCACGAACTAACATGAAAACCTAAATTGCTCTAGTAAGTGTTTTTCTTACTTTGAAGTTTTTCTTAAATTTACTTTATTGATGTCTATTTAAAGCTTTCACAGGAAAAAGGCACACGGCCTGAAGGGGGACGTTTTCCCACCCAATTTTACTAAAAGGGCTTGCTAAAGAAAAATGGATGAAATATCAAAAGGCATGCCTAGATCATGTACAACAGGTTTTTTAAAGTTTTGCTCATGTTTATAATTTAGACGCCTTAGAAATTTAGAAGTAGGCTTTATAGGGTTAAAACTTCATTTGTTATAACATTCAACTTTGCACTTGTACTGCTGATGTATCTGGCAACATGTTATGTCATTCTATGTTTACTGCATGCTTCTAGGAACCATGAGTTTATACACTTCATTCACTGACACAACCACATTCCATTTTAACACAGTAGATTCTTTCATTCTTGTAAGATGGCACACACTCTCAGACATGTATTTTGTAGCTTACTGCATATCGAGCCAATCAGACTGGAATAAAACTACTATTTCAAAACTGTTTCAATCGTCATGGTAGTCATGAAAGTTTAAGCTGTGTCCAGTCAGATAAGACACTCAGGACCAACACCAGGCGCTGTGTTGTTTGCTGTGAGAGTGCTGGAAAGAATCCAGTATTGCAGAACTCCAGCTTTTGCAAAGAGTGGCGCTTTTCAGATGGTAATCACATGCTCTCTAAAGTTGCAGCCCAACCACCATCCGCTTTCTGAGAGAAACTTGTTTTCTTTGGCAGCCAGTACAGCTGCTCTACTGAGAAAGCATACAGTTGGACCAGATCAGCCCCCTCCCCGGTTTATCCACCCACCACTTTGACACAGCACATCCCGACACTGGATCAACGGGAGGGGGGTAGGGGGAAGGAAAAAGCTTGTTGTTCAAGAAAAAAGCTATAACAAAGGTTACACCCATATTTCAAGCAATATGGCTGTATGAGAGGTTATAGGAAACCCAGTAATTTGGTTGCATTCATTTCCGTAGCTTTACCGCAGTAATGCAAAAAATTTTGATGGACTGGATTGAGCTCTGAGAGCATATAAGCTATATTTCAGGACCAATAAACAATGATTCACGATTACAAATCTCTTATTTGAAATGTTCAAACACGTAACCTTGATAACACACTTTAAAGGCGGCCGTGCACGGTGCGAATTCAGACAGTCAGAAGACCGTATGGCCACGCACACATCACAGAATTAAATCAGTATTGACAGTTCCTTTTTTATGGATTATTACTATTTATTATGTCATTTTAAATGCTGCTCGATATATCCTACAGCGCTCGCTGTTCTTGCCAGAGTTCAGCGAGTTTGTCCTCTTTCTCGACAGTCCAAATTCTCTGTGGCGCTGCCATGTTCATCTTTCTTTTTCTGCGGTTTTCTTTTTTATCTTCTGAATGGTCATTTCCAGTTTGCGCAACAAATCGGCTCGTTCAACAGCACACACATCACGCTTTCAATCTGACACCTTTTTTGACATTTTTAAAAATGATTGTGAGGTCGGGATGTGCTTGTAAGGCACTCTGCTCGTAATTTCTCACACACCATACGAGCCTCGACCATACGAGAAGAGGTGATTTCCTCCGATAACCAAAAAAAAACCGCATGCGAGCTCGTACTACCTCAAAAATCGCACCGTATGCAAGAAACATAATTTTGTGTGTGTGTGTGTGTGTTATTTTCCTGCCCAACTTGTCCAAAATATTCATTTTAGTGCATGACTAATAAAAAAGAGTGGGAAGCAGATTTTTCAAATACTTCTGTTCTATAAAACATATAGAAAATAATGAAATTTGGTTTTTCTTTGTAAAGGTGAGCAAATATAGTCCATATTTTCTTTGACTGAACTACTGTTTTAAAGCAGCTAATGTTGTATTCACACAATTCTACACACACACGAACACACACACACACACACCATTATTCATTTCCTGCTCACAATTAGTCTATGGAGGCCCGTATCATTAGAAGTCAGACTGTTCTTGTTCAAACAGGTTATTTCCTGCCATAGAAAAAATATGAAGCTGCTGCAGATTTATGTTGTACACTAATAGAAAGAGGAACCAAAAGGTTTCAACATACAGCATTTCTCAATCTTTTAATAAACCTCTCTTTCAGCAAAGCTCCCGGGGGAAAGTGAGGTCAGTAATCATGTAGGGTCAACTAATATACAAGACAAGAATGCTTGTGGTGGAACTCTGTAAACAAATATGATGAACTAAGCTATTCAGGATCCAATAATGAACACAGAAACAGCTGACGTGAGATGGGAAACGTGACCTGCAGGTCACTAAACAAACCCCAGCACACTCTATATTGTAGTCTGATTGAACACAAACCAAGTGCTTACTTACAAGTTACAGTCCTGTGACATTAAAGTGTTACTGCATCTAAGGCACTGCTGTTAACCATCACAACTTCAAGAGCCTGTAACCTGGTCTCCAATCACAATCAAGTGTCTGGATCACCTTCCTCGTAACAGTTTAGTCCCCTACTTATGCGTCACCATTTCCCAGTGACAATCAATCACAATTTTAGAGTAATGACTCCCATACCAACTCCTAAATTTAAACACAAGGAAGCTGAACCAATATCTATCCGTTTTTTTTTTGGTCTAGGTGTCATCTTTATCTACTTAAGTGCATGGTTCTCGTGATTTCTTACAATAGGCTATGGGAACTAATGATTCTCTTTGGTGCTTAATGAAAATCATTCTTCGCAAGGCTCTATATATTGATTTTGACATGTTGGAAACACTTTACACAATAACAATGAAGCTAATCCTCATGCTAGTTTGGCACAAGGGATTGATAAACTATCCTTGAGCTGAGAAATGCAAAAGAAACCAAGCACACTATCCAGAACTTTGTCTGTGTTTGTCTAAACTGACCAGCCCTGCCAATAGAAAGGCACCGTAATTATTTTGAGATATTTCAACTTGTGGCTGCTTCTTGTCCAAAATCGTGACTAATAGACCTCAGAGCTTAATGTGCACATGTTTTGAGGTTTGGGTTGTCCAAAAGAAAAACAGAAAAGAAAATATATGAGCAAACATGGATACATGCACTGTGAGATTGAATCAACTCAAGCACACAAATCTAAAAACCGATTTTAGCCAGGATGTGATCATGATGAATTGCTTTGCCTAGAGGTTCATGATATTGCTGATACTTTTAGGATTGGTAAGATTTTTTTGCAATAAACACAATAATATTATGAAATATTATTATATGTAAAATAACTTACAGGGTAATATATTTTAAAGTGCCTATATTTTAAATATTTCTGTAATAAAAGCTGAATTTTCAGCAGCCATGAAATGCTTCTATTTGACTTGGTAGCTGATGTTATTTTATGTCATGTTAATATTAATAATCTGCTCAGACAAACATCATTTGTTGTACATGGAGGATTAATCACCGTTTTCTATAAGCATTAGAAATAATGAGCTTCATAAATGGAGCGCCACTGAAGTGATCAATACAACACCTAGGGACATCGGTAGTCAAACTATGGCAAATCAAACATGCTAGGCCAATTAACGCAGACAGAAATCCCAAACATCTTTCTCAGCCATAAAATAAATTCAATGCTCAGTGAGACTTTTTTTTTCCTGAATGGATGAATAGAATATAAATTGAGCTATGAGATCAATAATTTGTCAACAAATAAATATAGAGTCGATATCAGGCCTCAGTGTAGTAATAGAGCTATCAGACAGCAGATGCTTCATGTCAGTTGAATTGCACAACTGATTTTTGGAATCTAAATAGTAAAAAGTCGCACTAAAAAGACTTTGTGTGTGTTAAAACATGCTTCAAATTACTTGTGACAAACAAAGGAAAACAGCTGTTACAGTGTTTTTGTAGTTCTACAGCTTGCTGCATGCTAGAGGTGTGAGAAAAAAAAGTGCAAATGCTGTAAAGCATTTAGACCACAGGATTCACAAACCACAAACAAGCCTGTATCAGTATACTGGTGGTCTTGATTTTGCTTAGAACACATTGCCCGGTTTCACAAACAGGGCCTAGCTTAAGCCAGGACTAGGCATTAGTTAAATTACGATATTTAAGCAACTTTTACAAAAATGCCTTATAAGAAAATACAACAGGTGTGCATCTTAACACAGAACAACGACACTGACATGTTTTAAGATGTGTGAGAGCGAGATATTTTCATCTGAGACGGCTCAAACATGCAATTTAGTCTGAGACTAGCTTAAGCCTTGTCTGTGAAACTGGGGGATTATGTAATAAATATAAGTCATAAAATTAAAGGCCAAATAGTGCTGGAAATTCTGACCGTGTCAGAAATTATTTACATTTTAAAATGTATTGAAACAAAGAAAGCTTATTTTAATTTGTAATAATCCACATTGTAATAGTACTATTTATAGTATGATTCATCGCAAAAAAAAAATTATGTAATATATGTGTTTTCTGTGTATATTTAATATGTATATATAAAAACACACATATACAGAATATATTTTGAAAAGTTTACAATACGTTTCTGTTTATACAATTTAGGTTTTATATAAATGTATTTATTATAGAAATATAACATTTTTCTTTAATATATACATTCATCTGTGTGTATTTGTATATACATAGTAAATATAAACATATATTATTTAAACTAAAACTTTTATTTTGGATGCGATTAATCAGCACTAATGATTATAAATGCGGCCTTGGTGAGCATAAGAAGCATCTTATTGACCCCAAACTTTTAAACACTGATATATATATACACAATATGCTATTACTAAATTAATTGTACTTTTAATATGCATATTGGGGAAAAAAAAAAAAAAACATTTTTTTTAAATCTATTTTTGTCCAAACATCCCTCAAAAAAACCTCATTAATCCATTTATGAAAAAAACATCCATGTATCCAACCATCCAACAAAAAAAATGTAACATCCCACCAGACCACAGTCTAGATCTCATTTAAACAATAACATAACATACATCATTCCTTGAGTTCTTATCAGTGCCTGTAGGGGGCGCTCATCTCACAGTCTTACCTGGCTTGTGGTACGTCGATGCTGGAAGAGACCACCTTGCGTTTTTGTTCCAGCAGAGAAACGGAGCGGGTGTGATCTTTCTCCGGCTCCAGCGCCCGACCCGTTCTCTTGTGCTCCAGCACTCGTGGCTCCTCTGTGCTCTCCGGGCTGAGGGAAGGCGCCTCTCCTCTCTGCACACCCCCATTCTGGCCTTGCGTGGGCCCGTCCCGCTGGCCACCATTACAGGTGCTCTGCAGAGAAAAACAAATTTGACTTTCTTGAGTCTTAACTTTGTTAATAGCCTCTCCGTCAATGAAGCCCTGTTTACACCTATAGGGATCGTTATTGGTATAGACCCCTGCCGCGAGGCTTGTTTGCTTGCAATCACGGCGCATTAAGCTGTATTTAAGCTGTTGGTAATTAACGCACCGGTCAATACAAACACCTGCACAATGCTTTGGATGGAGAAATCTAATTTGCTTGTTTGTTTATAAGATCTCTGCACTGCTGACAAAAGAAAAATAAATCCTCCTCGCTCTGCCATTTCCCCCTTAGCACAACAAGCCACCATCCGTGACCACACTAATGCAAAGACGAGCAGCTTTTTCCTCTTGCACGTCTCATCTGCACAGCAGCCGTAGACTATTCTATTGCACTATGACTAAAGCTGCGGTACACTAAACCGCATGCTACAGAGAGGGCAAACAGGGGCCAAGACCACGTACATCACTGTATGCAAAGCGAAGAGCATGATCTAACAGCGAGCAGCGCACAATCCAGATCATTATCTTACGGTAACGTGATTAGTTTGAATGAGGTCATGCTAGGCTTTGAGCAGCTGTGAGTTTCCACGCTGTAAAGAAGTTAAAAATAAAATGGATGGATTACCTGGCTCAATACCGGTCCAAGAAATTCTGATGATAAGGGCTGAATAAAATACAGAACTGAGGATTACCTCACTAGCAGTGAAGTGTGGTATTTGACTACAGTTTCTTTTTATGTGCCAACTGCCATTATTTAGTCACGCTCATGTTGTTCCAAACCCGTATGACTTTCATTCTTCTGTGGAACACAAAAGGAGACATTTTGGAGAATGTGCTGGCTGCTCTTTTCCATGCAGTAATAATCTTTAAGCTTTAAAAGCACCCGTATCGCAAAAATAGTCTATATAACTTATGCATGATATTCCAAATCCTCTGCAGCCAAACAATAAGCTCTGGGTTAAAAACCAGGGACGCACAATAGTTTAGCACCATTATTGGAGATTTTATAAAATATATCTACTAGATATTCATATCATTGCTTATAAAATTAGATATGTAATTGTAAAAATAATAATATACCTTAGCTTTCGTGTTGCTGTCTTTCATTTAAAAACACTAAACATGTAATAACATGGTTAAATGTAATTAGCAAATCTCAAAATAATATTCATTACAATGTTGTTGTGTCTAAATTTACTTCAAGCATGTATGATTTAGTCAGTGTTTCGTTTTATTTATTTTAGATAATATTGTAGAAATGTAATATCTGCTATTCATCAGCTAATTTGTATCAGGCAGAATTTTACTACTGGTGCTTCATTGAAAAACAGACTATAAGAGTAAATGCTGACAATTTTGGGGTCAAGTCTTTCTTTAAACCTCCCACAGGGCAGGAATAATGCTATTCCATGAACAAGAAGAATGCCAGGCTTTGGCGTATTTTCATGAGATTAACAGATTTGTTAAAGCGGTATAATGCTGTGCAAAACTTTCAAGCGTCAAATCAAGTTCAAATTTAAATTTCACACGCTATTAAGTCCTTCTTTCTCAAAATAAAAACACCCTTGCTTTGTGTGCTTGTTTTTATTTTTTTATTTATTTCTTTTATTTACCGCCACAGCTTTCTCACCTCATGTGGAGCACAGACTCCAAACTGATCAAATATGGGTCACAATTCATGTTCCAGTCAAACTATTCAAATGAGATCTTATTTTTGCTAAAGAGAAAGAGGATTTTAATCGATTTAAACAGATCTCGACTGATCTAATAAGAGAATTAATTAGATTTGAGAGCAGGATGCACACAGATGAGCACTCAGAATTAATTATCTACTAATTATTTATTTATATTTGAATATTTACAAGAAAACAAACACACAACGCACGTTCACACGTGAGACGCTTCACTTTAAGGTTTGATCATTTCATGGTGAAAGGAATTATGATGCCCTTAAAATATTTAAAGCTTGCATCTACTATGACCAAATAAACAACCATTCCATGTGAATAAACCAGTAACAAAGCCTTGGTCCATAAAGAGTTAAACTGTTAGACAGCCGTGTGTGTTAATTAAATTTTGATATTAAGCAGTGGAAACAACAGGGGAACAAAAACAATCCAGTCCGCCTTTGTCTGGAAATGCCACACTGTAACGCACTTAACGAAGCTCCTCCTTACTATGCAAGTCAACAAGTGGCATTCCCCCAAGCCGAATGGCACTCGTTTGGGAATCCAGGCGCCTTGCCAAAGCCCCAGATTCTGTGAGCATGACCCTCCGTAGAGCTCAGTTTTGCTGCCGTTATGGAGCAGCTGCTCCGGGACCATTAGCCCCCATTTTAGTTTCACATCCCTCCTTGCTTGCGTTGCTTACATCTTAACTTTTACCCCATCATATGTCACCAGAGAACATCTCAGCATGTGATGTATATAGAAGCTGCTTGAATAAAAAGTGGCAGTGATTAAAAATTAACTGGATGTCTGATTGGGAGTGCAGATTAAAAAAAACAATGAAGCATATCAGTTTGCACACGTACCAAAAACAAGCACGTACAAACATTAAATGTACACCAGCAAACAAAAAATATGAAGGCAAATTTGAGGTATTTATTTGGTTATTTATTCTAATGTATAATATTTCCATGCAAAAGCGAGGCAGCTCTGGCTGTGAAAGAATGAAATAGCTGGTGCCGTTCTTGTCATTTTGACCCTCTTTGTTTTGATATGGCACCTCAGGCTGTATAACTTGATGACTGCAATTAGGTCATTATAAAAAACCCTTTGTATTTTGCAAGTAACGCACTCAGCCCGGTGTGCAATCACGCGGAGTTCAGTCAATGAAATGAGCTTGATCTGAGCGTTAGCTAAATATCAAACGACATATTTATGAAAACACGATCACTGCACTAGCAACGAATGTGGAAAACACAGTAGAAAGCACCAAGAAAGCCGGTTGCAGAGGAGAGATGGAGGCTGCACTGATGCTTCTGCTGGCGCGTGAATGCTGCAGAGCGTGTTTGTTTGTTTCTCCACCCACCAAACTCAGATCATCAGCCCTACATGGCTACACACCTCCACTCAAACGGCCACAAATGCAACAAAACAAGTTGCAACGAGAATTTAAAAAATTCTCAGTCGAGGAAACTTTGGAGCGTTTGTCCTTATGGGGTTCAGTCAGATTTCATAGTTTAACTGCGATAGTTTAACTCCATCTATTTAGTGAGCGTTTCCAGCACCGCATCTGTAGCATCTTTCTGTCGTCGCGCTGGGGTCGCTGAATGCAATGAACACCGCGCGAGATGACCGATTCTTAACAAATGACTCTTATGAAACGGTTCTTTTTAGTGAAACGATTCGCGAAGAAAGTAGAAGAGTTGAGCTCACGAGCGATTTGAGTCATATAGTGAATCGTTCAGAGTTTCATTCGATTCATTTTTCGTTAATGTTTACATATATATAATACACAAAAATCTGTATTTTACAATAAGATAACTGTTTAATGAAACACATATGCAACTCTAAAGGGAGACCGTTGGTAAGAATGAAAGATGGTTGACGTTACATTTTTCCCTAAATATTACTATAAATATTTTCTATTTTTGATATATAATACTTAGGGAGTGACATCATTGAGTCAACAGTTATACTAAATAAAGCTAGAAAATGTCCATTTGAATAATCGTAACACTTTCTGTAGCACCGTTTCTTTAGTTAGACTCCTTCATAAATATATTAAAGTTAAAAAGGAAACATGGTATGCAATCAAAGTACATTTTAAATTAATATGCGCTTCACAGCCTTTTGCAAATGTGTTCCTATTCAACACCGGAGAGACCAAAAGTGTGAGAGTTTAATGCACAGCTGGTGAGCATGGATTCTGAACGACTATTTGAATCGTGCAATTATAAAATGTTGCACAAAAAAAGAAAATGAAATAAAAGTAATGTTTCATTTGAGGGTGCCAACGACTCTCCGGTAACCTGAGCGTTATCACTGCAATATATAACCTATTCTCACGCATTCAGACGAGAGCTATTTGGACCATCAAACAACAATCTCTCGATGCACTGTAAACAAGACAGTGTGCGACAAGCAGCACAACAACAACAAGCCCAGCTGACCACACACCAACCTTCAAGCTCGACTTTAGCGGCGCTTTCGCAGTCATCTGTGCGATCTCTTCCTCTGAGTATTCTTTCAAGCTCCCGTCTTGCATGAGCACCGTGTACACGTTGCGCCGATGGCCGGTCGAAGCATCTCTGTTGTCTTGTTTGACAGCCTGGATCACTCCGGTGAGCGGAGCCGCGTCTCCCGTTAAACCCGGCGCGTAAACCCGGCTCCCGATGACCGAGCGCTTCACCAGCCGCCGCGTATGCATAGTTGATATATCAGTGAAATGCACAAATAAAAAT
The DNA here is from genome assembly GCA_032359435.1 of Enteromius unitaeniatus. Taxonomy (NCBI): domain Eukaryota; kingdom Metazoa; phylum Chordata; class Actinopteri; order Cypriniformes; family Cyprinidae; genus Enteromius; species Enteromius unitaeniatus. Next base: position 6,647,925 of record JAUMHI010000064.1, read on the forward strand.
GACTTCGATCTCTGCACGGCAATGTCGCTTTAAAAACAAGAAATGTCACGCTGACAAAACCCGAACGGACTGACCGTCATAACGGGCCGAACATGCGAATAATACGACAACATTACTACAGATCTGGAGCGCATCCACATATTTCACCGGCGCCAGCAGTGAACCGTTACAACATTCAATGAGCTACGCTTGATAACCTCTCTGTCCGTCCGACCGAAGCACCGACCGGCAACCGATATCTTTCTTCTGTCGACCTGTTTGTTTTGCTTGCCGTTCCCTTAAAGCTGACGGATTGTAGTAAAACACGGCGCGGAGCGGCAGTTTTGGATCGATAAACACGATGTATTTTTCACAATACACACAGCAGGTATTTATGTGATAAATCAACGAGGAGCGCACCGCCAGAAATTTGATTCATATTATAATATAAACGAGCTACTCCAGTGTCGAGGGTGCTGTTTTAATAGCTAGACTTAGTCCCATATCGCCGCAAATCCGGTTTCGTTTGAGAAAGACTCCATTCCGAAAAATCCACCCGGGTTTTGCAGCGCCACTGGCTCTACCGGCGGAATGTCGCCTGTAAACATGTGCGCTCGCGCAGCCAGTGTGCGCTCTGATTGGCTGGCGGCACACACGCCTCCACTCGCTCGCGCTCGCTTTCTCCTGCAGTTTCCCTCCAAACGCAAGCGATGGGCGCTGCTGCTGCTGCTGCTGCGATTAAAACAATGACGCACGGAGAGAGAGAGAGGACCGTCTTTGAGTAGTTATTGTTTAGGTAGGCCGGTCTATGATCATAACATTAATAACAGTGATGATAATCAAACCAGGGTTAGGCGTCTGTGTGTGACCCGGCGAGAATGATCGACGGGCGGCAGGGATTCCCGAGGGACCTCTGTGGCGGGACTTGTCAGTAGCAGAATAACTATTTATGGAAAATCACCCATGCTCGTCACAAACCTAAACATAAACTTGTCCGACTCTGACCATAATGCAAATATTTTAAGAAAATGTTGAGGAAGGAAACGCTGTTAACGTGTTTCTATTTTTGACGTCTTAAAGGAATAGTTCATCTAAAAATTGGTGATGGTGATTCTCATGTTGTTCCAAACCTGTGTTTCTTTCATTGAACTGGTGAACAGCCTACTTCGTTATTAACATTATGATCATTTCTGGCTGAACTATCCCTTTAATGCATGCTTTAATGATCTTAAATACCAAATGTAATAGCGACCTTTAAGATAAATTATACTCTGTATAGTGTAATTGTGTGTGGTATGTAATCTAGAAATTCAACATGTAGTGCTTTACTGCTATTCACAGCTTCTCTCTCATGGCCTCATATGATGTCCATTGGAGGTGCTCTTCATTATATATACACACACAGTGGGAACGGAAAGTATTCAGACCCCCTTCAACTGCAGCCATTTGCTAAAATCATTTAAGTTCATTTTATTCCTCATTAATGTACACACAGCACCCCATATTGACAGAAAAACACAGAATTGTTGACATTTTTGCAGAAAAACTGAAATATGACATATGGTCCTTAGTATTCAGACTTTTTTTCTGTGACACTCATATATTTAACCAAGGTGTTGTTCATTTCTTCTGATCATTCTTGAGATCTTTCTGCACCTTAATTTGAGTCCAGTTGTGTTTGTTTATAATGACTGGACTTGATTAGAAAAGCCACACACCGACCTGTGGCACAGGCACAGATCTGGCCAAGGTTACAAAAAAATTCTGCTGCACTTAAGGTTCCTAAGAGCACAGTGGCCTACATAATTCTTAAATTGAAGACGTTTGGGACGACCTGAACCCTTCTTAGAGCTGGCCGTCTGGGCAAACTGAGCTATCGGGGGAGAAGAGCCTTGGTGAGAGAGGTAAAGAAGAACCCAAAGATCACTGTGACTGAGCTCC
>JAUMHI010000064.1:6649944-6675415 GCA_032359435.1 Enteromius unitaeniatus
CAGGACCTCAGACTGGGCCGAAGGTTTACCTTCCAACAAGACAATGACCCTAAACACACAGCTAAAATAATGAAGGAGTGGCTTTACAACAACTGTTCTTGAACGGCCCAGCCAGAGCCCTGACTTAAACCCAATTGAGCATCTCTGGAGAGACCTAAAATGGCTGTCTACCAACGTTCACCATCCAACCTGACAGAACTGGAGAGGAACAGGTCATTAGTTGCTTCAGGTGTGTTTGATTAGAGTTAGAGCTAAACTCTGCAGGACAGTCGATCGCCAGGAGCAGGATTGGGCACCCCTGGTTTAGGCATATTTGGCCAGAAAAGAAAAATGTTTTATTCAGACTGTAGATTTTTTTATTAATAGTGGTGTCAAAATTAGCATGTTAACACATGCAATTTTTTCAGATTAATGTGTTAAATATTTAAATATTGGCTAGGATTGGTCACCTCACTCACAAATGCTGCTTCTGTCACTTTTTCTCTTGATAAGAGGTGCATTTATTCAGTTAAAGAACGTCTTTACTACCACATCAAATGGGAGACATTTCAGACGCTTGTTCCACCTCAATTCAGTGCCAAACGGTACTGTGCTTGCAGCATGCACTCTTCAAATACATGCACAGATACCAGAGCACGCTGTAGGCTATATCCTTTCATTTCAAAGTGCGAAATAAGCTACGTGTATGCAATGTGGTCAGTTAAGTCATGAAGCTTCCAAAAAGACAAATAAAGCTGCTTTAAAACTGTGCAAGCATGTCATATATTTTATATAAGCCATATTTTTTATTTTTGAGCAGCCCAGCGCTGTCCCACTCATCTAACACGCCTGACCTGAAGTGGGTCAGAAAAGGTAAAAAGAGTTGAGAGTAAATAAGATTTGTGTCAGAACTTCATCACGTTCACAGCCAAAATAAACTATAATAACCAGCTGCTGTGATGTCTATTAATCAAAGGACAAAGAAAAAAAGAGGATAGCTTTATTTATTCATTTATATTTAAAGTGCACAAGTAAATATGACATTTATTATAATGGGTTATGTAAAGATTGTTTTAAGTTCACTTAAATTAGAAGTTCTTTTCCTATATATAGAAAAAGTTCTATTTAGTTATATATATATATATATATATATATAGTTCTATTTCTATATTTTTCTATAAGTCTAAATGTTAAAATTGATAGCTCTCGATTACAGTACATTATAATGTTGAAGACTATAGTCTATGGTTAACTTTTTTTGGGAGGGGGGCAATTTTATAAAGAAATCAGTATTGGTATTATAGTGGTTTTATGTGAAGATTGTTTGGTTTAATGGTTTCATGAGATAGCTTTGTAATGTTGACATCAGAGTAATGCTGGCCCTGAGTCACAAAAAAAGATGCTATTATACAAATATTTAAAACAAATTACTTTCTTTATGTTGTTTGTACATTAATTTAATGTTTGAATGTGAAATTATTGCAATATAAAAATATATCTAAAAACGTTTCTGTTAGTTGGAATCAATCGCAATTAATTTCAGAAAAATATGTGATTAAATAAAAAAAAATTATGGATTGACAGCACTAGTTTTTAATTTAAAACGTGCAGTAGGTAATTAGGTCTTTCTGCTGTTGATTAAAATTGTATCTTTTTCTTTTTTGTCAAAATAATACAAACAATAGCAGTAGATATAACATACTCAGATTGTTGGGTTATTACAGTTTTATGTGTGTAATTTGCTTTGGCTACGTTTAAAAGTCATCCACCTGCTTGTGTTCATTATATATAAGCCTAAATTGAACATTTTTACCTTTGTGTATGGTTAAGCACAAACATGTGTATGTTGAATATGCTTGTCAGTGTGAGTTCAGAATCGATTGTAGCATTGATCAAACAACCGCATCTAACGTAGCCTCTCAAAGTATAATATAATTACTGTAGGCATGTTTGGCTTATAACAATCTGTCTATAGAAATAACCCCTTATGGCATGGCTCAAAAGATTTCATCTTTTAACAAACAATTTATCCTTTCGAAGTGAAAAAAAATCTATTCCATGCCCTTGTTTGCTGCCGCTCCCTTATGAAGTACTTACATTGAAAATGCATCTTGCTTTGACCACAGATTCAATCAATACCTGACTGTACAGTGAAATATGTTTTCAAGTCCCCTAATACCAGTGCACTGACATGATAATAAAACCGCCTTATCAAAGATTGTTTTCCTACACTTGAGAATTTAATGTAGTAGGATGTATTGGCAGATTAAATATCAAGAGATTATTGTGCTATTGTGCACTAAATCAGTATAAATGTCCTTTTTTGTCTTGAGATTGGCATGATGTAGCGATGCTAATACACACAAACACACACACAGTGGGAAAGGAAAGTATTCAGACCCTTTGAATGTTTCAATCTTTGTTATATTGCAGCCACTTGCTAAAATAATTATTATTAATAATTATTTTTTCCCTCATTAATGTACACACAGCCCCCTATATTGTCAGAAAAATACAGAATTGTTGACATTTTTGCAGATTTATTTAAAAAAAAACAAACTGAAATATCACGTGGTTCTAAGTATTCAGACCCTTTGCTCAGTATTTAGTAGAAGCACCCTTTTGATCGAATACAGCCATGAGTCTCTGGGAAAGATGCCAAAAAGACTCCAGAGAATCTTATTTCTCACCATCTTGGAGTCCTTCAGGTGTTCTTTAGCAAACTCCATGCAGGCTTTCATGTGTCTTGCACTGAGGAGAAAGCCCCAACTGGGGGAGGACTGCAGTGATGGTTGACTTTCTACAACTTTCTCCCATCTCCCACCTGCATCTCTAAAGCTCAGCCACAGTGATCTTTGGGTTCTTCTTTACCTCTCTCATCAAGGCTCTTCTCCCCCGATAGCTCAGTTTGGCCTGACAGCCAGTTCCTGGAAGGGTTCTGGTCATCTCAAACGTCTTCCATTTAAGGATTATGGAGGTCACTGTGCTCTTAGGAACCTTAGGTGCAGCAGAACTTTTTTTGTAACCTTGGCCAGATCTGTGTCTTGTCACAATTCTGTCTCTGAGCTCTTCAGGCAGTTCCTTTGACCTGCCTCATGATTCTCATTTGCTCTGACATGCATTGTGAGCTGTAAAGTCTTATATAGACAGGTGTGTGGCTTTCCTAATCAAGTCTAATCAGTATAATCAAACACAGCTGGACTCAAAAGAAGGTGTAAAACCATCTCAAGGATGTTTAGAAGAAATGGACAGCACCTGAGTTAAATATATCAGTGTCAAAGCTGATACTTAGGACCATGTGATATTTCAGTTTTTCTTTTATAAATCCGCAAAAATGTCAACAATTCTGTGTTTTTCTGTCAATATGTGTAAACATTATAGAGGGAAAAAATTAACTTAAATGGTTTTAGCAAATGGCTGCAATATAACAAAGAGTGAAACATTTAAGGGGTTCTAAATACTTTCTGTACCCACTGTATATATATATATATATATTATCCCAATGGCCAGTTGAATAAACATACACACATTATATTATCAGTCCAGCATGACTATATTGTTTAATAAGCAAATACCACAGTACAAAGATTATAATGAAATAAACAAATGTAAAATTAATTCTTATTTACAACTTAATACATAGAATTTGGTTAGAGGGAGAAACCAAATGTTCAATGTTTCACCATGATATTAAATAAAACAACTTCTTAATATGCAACCTGTACCAACATGACGTACCATTACAAGCAAACATGGACAACATTTGGACTCCATCCACAGTCCTCAATTAAACCTCACATTTTAAATAGTGCTAAATAACTCTAAAGAAATACATGTTCGTTATTAGCCTTTTAAATGTTAATAAACCTCCATTAAACTTTCGTTACTTTAAAAATGCATCTAGAAAACAGCACATATTCCACTGACTCTTAAAGTTTCTTAGGTTCCTTGATACAAACAAAATATAAAAGTTTCACTTGCTGTCATCTGAGCTGCTTCCAATTATTACAGAACTATACTTAAACACTGACATAATTTAATAGCTCATAATAGTTTTGTGAATATTTACAGGTGACTCTTGGCATGAAGTTGTCCCATGCAGCGTCTGGATGTGCTATGCTTTTTGATTATACTGCTACATGAATGTAAAAGCAGCTAAAAATGCATACCTGATAATAAAGTACATAAGCTGCCGGGCAAAGCTGCAGTGTGGCAGTACCATGACGTTTCTTTTCTACTGTGCTTTTCAGCCTTTTGAAATGTTGCGTACCTATGACATGTAAAAACCAAGCAATTTCTGAAATATATAATGTATCTGATACTCAATCAATTCAGCTGCATCAATGAAAAAATAAATCACACATACATATTGATAACATAGCTCAATTACATCACAAATGGCAATAAGTGAACAATTGAAAGAATGCGAACTCACACCAGCAATAGATAATAGGCAACTTTTCATTAATACCATTTCAGTACACTCATAAATGAGCGTGCTTAACTTTGCGTACCTAAAAGTCACTTCCCCACCAGAGCCTGTGATCTGACACACTCAATAAAAACATGTTAAACAGTTCAGAATGATGGTAACATGTAAATGTTCTTTTACATTTCGATATGCGTTATGTGAACATCTCTTCCTTACTACTCTTGAAAGTAAATGCTCCAGCAGTTCTGAATGATTAAAATGAGTCTAGTTCCTTAATGGACTGAGCTGAGAGGTCTGCTGTTGACTCGATCTGATTGGTTCTCTTCTTGGGGTTATATAAGGACACAACTCAGTTGCTCAACTAGTATCATGTGAAAACGGGCAGGCAGAGTGGAGCTCACAGCAGGTGCAGCGTGCAAACTACTAGTATACATTATGAATAAAATATTTCTCGTACGAGCACAGCCATTGGTGTCGCTTTGTTTTGAAAAGTGGTGGAGACTTGGGAAGGGGGTTACGCAGATGTGCTGCTTGTTATGAACTCTTAGCTCCCGTATATTAATTAGGATATGCAAACATGATTAAACCTCTTTTGCTAATCAGATAAGTGATGATCAACAGATTGCATGTGATGTAGAGTAGCATATTTTATATCAAGTCTGAAATAACATTAGCATTATATATTTTTTATCTTTTAAACTTATTTAATTCACATTTGTTTTGCTCTGTTCTTAATGCAGCAGTTATTCTTGCTAAATATTCATACAAGTGTTAATGTTTAATCTTTGGTCTAGCAAAAAGTATTCCTTTCAGGCTCTAATTCGCCCTAATGGAACGGGAACAAGCTGTGGAAAGTGATTAGAACTAGTGGGTATTGGAGAGCAACTGCCATCGATTCCCATATCAACTGCCCAGAAAACATTAAGAATATCAAATGCTCTCCGCAAGCTACTTCATAATGTGTTGGGACAAAATTGTGGTGGGGACATATCCATTATAAATTATAACAGCTCTGAATGAACTCTTTCGTTTATAATATTCAGAAACAATGCGCTGCATAAATGCTATGCTCAAAAACATTAAATCAGCAAAGGTTAAGTGCATTATACTCGCAGTACCACCCCAACTTCTACTTCTAAACCTCAGAGAAGTGATTTCTCAGTGTCCACAGTCCCTTACACAGGTGGTCAGAGACGAGAGATCTCCCCGTTGAGACCCAGTTCCCCCACACTTTCATAGTCAGGTTCCACTTTCCCATTGCCCTGATGAGCCTCTTCAGATGCTTTGGAGATCTTGATGGTCTCGTACCCAGGGTCTACATTCTCTGTAAGCCCCTCAGGAGGCTGGGAGCCAAGAGCCACTGGGAAGTCTTCCCCAACCGTGGCGTATAGATCACTGGAAGTTGACTCCGGCACCATTGCCTTGATGTCTCCAATGCTGCTGTAGTCATTCTCAGTTTCCTTAATGGAATTCTTCTCTACCTTGGAGTACATATCTGATAACTGGAATTGGAAATGTAACAGAAAATAAGACATATTTACTCCACAGACTTAGGGTGTATTCCAGAAAGCAGGTTAGGTGACATACCCGTATGTTTGAGGATAAGCGAGCGGATAACCTCATACCCAGAGCAAGCAAGGTTTGGAGTTAATAAACCGAAAGTTTAGGGTTGAGCTGACAGTAAGTTAACAGTGCTTTCTGGAATACACCCTTGGTTTAGTGTGATATTAATAAGCAGATATTATTAATTATTGCAAAGACTTGAAGTTGGTTTTTACAAGATGCAGATGCTTAGCTCACCTCACTGTCTGGAGACACGTTGTCCTGGAGCTCTGGAGTTGTCAGCGGGGAGTGTAACTATTGGACAATGTTTGAAACAAGACCATTAGTTAAAAGTGCTTCATATTTAATCAGTTTAAACATACAGCAGCATAGGAAATGGCTTACTTCAGCTGACACATGCTAGTGTCAAGGACTGATTGGTGCAAAAACGAAGCCACTCATTCATTACTTAAGAGTTACTGATTGAAATCAAATGTACAGTTCCTCTCCTAGCAAGAGCGGTTGTATATTTACAAAGAGAATCAATAAAGAGTCATTAATTAACAAAGTAAATTCTACAGAAGATCAATAGCAGACACCTTGGCTGTTGAAGAATATGCTATATCAATCCCTGTCGCAGACAGATTACAGTTCAGTTGGAAATTTGCTATAAACCATTCAAGATTAATCCTCAGATGTTTTAGTGCCAAAATTTCAAGCCTGTTTTGATGATGCCATCTCACCCCATGAACTTGAGGTGTGCTTTGCTTTAATATGATTGCTCAGAATGTGCATCAGGGACTCGCCAGATGTGCTTTGATATTGGTTTAATTAGCAAAGCAATTAATTTAATAGCCAATCCGTGTGGCTCCGCAAAAACACCCCTGACCTCATCACAACTAACAAATGTCTCTTACAATAGGGCTTATCTGCTAATTCACTCTAGCCTTTGTCTCTAACCAACCCTCTAAATTAATTAAAGTGTCTCTCCCATTGATTTGCCCATATAAGAAATGAATAATTTTTCGGAAGCGTTTAAAAAATACTGCAACGTCATCACACAGACAGTCACACAGATTATGTTTTTTTGTGTGTGATATGACATCATTACACACACATACACCCACAAATATTAACGTCACGGTTCAGTACGACCTCGGTACAACTTTTTAAAATAGTGATTTACTGAAGTCGCTTACTTTAAATACATTTAAATATAGTTTATATATATATATATATATATACACGCATACATTTTCTTAGTGGTAAAATATATATATATATAAACATATATAGTATATATAAATATATAGCATGATAATTCACTAATATTACTGTGAATAGGAGAAAGTGAAATGTCCAATATGGTGGAATAAGTCTTCCTTATAAATAAAATAAACAGCCACTAAGTCATTGCATCATAGAAATTGATGTTAAAAGCTCCATTTCCCATAAAAACAATCTGCAGTGATGTGCGGGTCATCTCGTAACCCGCGGACCCGAAGGGCAACCCGAGGGTCGGGTAAAGAAATTGTCACTTTATTTGCGGGGCGGGTTGGGGCGGGTCATTAAAAACAAAATTAAATTAAAAATCCATGTATGTTGCGTGCAATTCCCTATAGCCTATATTAAATATTTGGGAATATCTATTTTCATAATTCTTTTCAAAAGTTCTTTGATAAGGTTACGTCACGTGACAATTCACGAAAGCGCCAAGCAGCTGCAGCTGCCAGCCACAAGCGCATCAAGCGAGCGCACATTCAGCTCTGCTGGCCGGGTGCCGGAGTCCAGTTGAAATAAATTAAACCCCGGTACTGTGGATGCCCTTCTTTTTTGCACAGCAAACGTAAAAAGGCTAAATGAACATTTCCGTGTGATAAATGAAAAAAACGCTGCTTTGTAAATGTTTAAAATGTGTATCATTATATTTTTATTAATATGACCTGGTTTATCGTTCATGGTCATAATCATATGTTGTTACCAGTTTACAGGGCGATGTTTCCAAGCACTTTCAGGCTTAAATAGAGGCTGTTTTTGTTTGAATTCCAATGCCTATAGTATGTCTATTTAATGTTCGCGGGTGCGGGGCGGGTTGTAAAAATAGATATAGTGGTGCGGGACGTGCTCAGGCGGACCAAATAATTTCATAAAAGCGGGACCCCCTTCACTACTGCACAGGACTGCACATGCACATTTGCTACAGTATAAATTGCTTTTTAATGCTATTTGAGCATAAGAAAAAACTTTTATGGGACAGTTCATGCCAGTTTTTATTGCTGATTTAAACTATGTTATCTACAGTACATATTTCTCCACTCAGTAGAAGTTTGCCTTGTAAGTCTGAAATTGAGTAGAGACCTCGATATAAAACGTCATTTATTGTTGCCAAATTTTGCATAGTACTGAGGTGGAATTAAATAACTGGTGGATCCATTTGCAGTGCCCTTCATACTGAACACATACATTCCCCAACGGCTGAATACCCTGTTAAGTTCACATCAGATCATACCCTGATTGTTACAGGATGCTGACGGTATGGCCCGTGCGTGAAAGAATGGCCTGTAGTGCTGTACTCAACGGTGTCGATAAGTATTTGCTTCTACACAGTTGTCAGCATGTGCCCGTGCATTATTTGACAAGGCATCAGTGCTAACAATAAATGTCCTTCCCTTCAGCAGGAGACTTCTGAGTGTTGATGTGCTGAAATCACAGTTTATCAAAGACAGCTGCCCTCAGTCCATCACGCTAGCATAGTGACAGTGGCACCAATGCATAATGACACACATGGCACTCCGCTCAAGCCAGGCTTGCGTGCTTCCCTCAAATAACCAAACATGCAGTGTTGTCCACAGCATCGACTAATGAGGCAATGTGTCCGATGTGCATGCATGTGTTACAACATTTGCCAGTTCAGGCGTCCCAGCTTTAACTGAAAGATGGTCAAACACAGACTGATGTACCTGTAAACACATGCTCTGCCGTCTCATTCATCATGAGGGTGAGCTGTCAGACGTTGGACAGCTGGAACCTACTGATCCCCATGCGCATATTTGACCAAGATGATGAATTACTGCAGCCCCATTACATAGCTACATCAGGCCACAGCGAATGGGATTTGGATTGATAGGTGTCAAGTTTAAACCAACGGTGTAGTAGGAGACACTTTACCCCAAAGGGCTCCAGTGCTAAATGCAGTTGCCAATCTGGAATCATTAAACACATTTACAGAGAGGTTGCCTCTGCACTGGCCCTTAAACAGAAACTACTGATATCAGAAGCCCAAGATGTTTTGGAAAATCTGATGCAAAACAAAATGGTTCAGTTGGTGAATATCACATTCCCATGTACTGTACATTGTGTCGCATCATTATGCACCTCTCAGGTCAGCACAAGCAGGTCAGTTTTGGGTAGATCTCTGGCTGAGCATGAAATCTAGCACCATTTTTTGGTGGAAAAGGCATATAATTGATCTTTAGTACAAGGACCAAGGAAAAAGAAATACAAGGCAAAAATATCAAATGAGAATAACAAAAGGAGAGAGAGTGAAGATTAGAGCAAAAGAGAGACTGACAGAGCGAGAGTATAAGAGGGAAGTGATGAACAAAGGAGGTTCAGGGCGTCCTCGGCTGATGACAGTAGTGTGTAGCTGTAGTGGATGCAGCATGCTCGTCTACAGATGGCTTCATTTGTATGCTACAGAGACACATACGTATATCACCGTCAACCTAAAAGATTGTAATTAAACTGGAAACACACTGTTCTCTATTATTCTCTTGCAGTCTAGTTTTAGCCGGCACTGGAGAATGTTGGTGCAGTTCATTTTTATTTTGTTCCTGAAATTATTCTTTTTTGTTCTTGATTATACATACTCTGCATGAGATGGAGTAATCCTGCTAAAGGAAATGATTACTGCAGGAGAGCACCTTATGCTGTATTTAACCCTTTAAATGAACCTTACAAAAATGCTGCTGGGTGATTGTCATATTCATTTGACTTACATGCTACATCAGGGATGTCCAGTCATGCTCCTGGAAGACTATAAGCGCTTAGTTTCAAACTTAATTAAACACACCTGAGCCAGTCAGTCAATCAATACTGATACTACAGCAGTGGTTGCCAAAGTAGGGGTCGCGACCTCCTGGGGGGTCGTGAGACATTGAGGCGGGGGTTGCAAGAGGATTTCCAAGAAATTAAATAATTTTTTTTAACTATTATAAATAACATATTTTATCCATAACTAACAAAAGATGTAATAATAGTTAATTTTTTTTCCAATTTTAGTTACATTTAAAAAACATACAAACATGCAAATTCAAAAGCCATCAGCCTTTTAAATTTCTATCAACAGCATCAGTAGCAGCAGATCAATTTACAGCACAATGTTAACACTTTCCGACATTTCCATCTCTTTATGCTTGATGTATTATATATCTGCTTTGGATATTATTTTTGTTGAAATGAAACGTTGGTTAATATCGACCAATGCCTACATTATAGACACTAAATAAAGTTTTTTGGGCTATTTAAAAAAAGAAATGGCATTATTAAAGAAAATCTGCTTGACAAAAAAATTGCAAATCATAAAATAAAACACAAATTATAGACTAATGGCATTCATTTTAAAGACTAAATAAAAGTCTAGTCAAAATGAATGTTAGAAACTGAAACCTACCATTAAGCCTATTCAGCACGAGTAACAGATGTTCCCCACAAGATGCTCCGGCGCGATCGCTTTTAATTTATTTTTTTCTTTGATTTTTATTTATAAATTAAACTAAAATCAGGGTAGAATGTCCGTGTTTTTTTTCCATATGTGTTATTATAGCTTCCTACATAAGTCAGTATTGTAGAGATGAAAGGTTCTTTGAGCTAAATGCTGAATACATGATTTTCTCCGCAATATTCATTAAATAGATACGATGAACGTTGTTTGTTCTCAATATTAAGTTCACTCTTAATCATAAACAGGGGTCACGTCGAGTCGTTTGGGGGGGCACTGGCGACGGGCCTGTCTCAGAATCGCAATTTTCGAAATTTACCCAAGAATGGACTTGCTGTGCTCCAAGCACTGTGCCCACTCATCTCATTTGGTGAGGTGTTTTGTTTAAATTAAACGAATGAGTAAATAACTATTTTAAATATGAATTTTTTATATGGATGTTAGACTGCTGTGTTCTTTTGTGTTGTCATGCTCAATTTTGGATAGGCCTCTTGGCACATGTGCACCGTTGTGCGCAACATTTGTATATTTTAACCAATTCTGAGGATAGTGGGGGTCACGGGTCACTGGCACGGTTATTTTGGGGGTCGCGAGCTGAAAAGTTTGGGAACCCCTGTACTACAGCACCCCTATTCCCTACCATATACATTATGTAAGAGAGAAATTATATATAAAATACTTGGATGAGCTGCTTTTTCTGGTGAAGTGTGCATCCAATGAATTACTATCCCATGAGACCATGGGAGACGATTCATAAAGGTTTGTTAAAGGGAAAAGACTGTTGTAGTCACATGATAGTTTAGTACATATGGACCTCACAAAGTAATTTATTCAAATGTAGTACCTATTCTTAAAGGGATAGTTTTCCCAAGAAAATTCTGTCTTTATTTACTCACCCTCATGTCGTTCTGAATCTGTAAGACTGATATGATATTTTGATATACTGATTATGATATTTTTGCATGAACAGCAATGCAGCTACCATGTTCAAGGTCCAGAAACGTAGTAAAAACATCCTTAAAATAGTCCAAGTGACATCAGCAGTTTAACAGTAATTTTATAAAACTATGAAAATATTTTTGTGTGCAAAGTAGTTCCCATGCTGTCTATGCAAGGTCAGAGAGCATTCAAATTTCATCAAACAAATCTTAATTTGGTTTTAGAGTGTTTGGAAGACCATGAGGGCAAGTAATCAATGCCAGAATCATTTTTGGATGAAAAATCCGTTTAAAGTGAACAGTTTTGGCCACAGCGACAAAAAATTATATGATAAAAGTCCTTCTAATGTATCGGTAGTACTATCAAAAAATACATAAAATATCCAGTACCTGTACGACTTCTGCAAGGCAAAACAAGTGCAGGTATGCCTCGTGATAATGTGGATTCATGTGAAAAGGTGTACTCTACAGTTTTCTTTACAGGACAACAATGGTACTTTCATTAAAAAGAGAGTTTGTTAGCCCACCTGTCCATTTAGAATCTGCTGATTTTCATTCTCATCCAGTACTTTGTCTGGTACAGGAGGTGGTTTTTCATCCTCAGGCTCTTCGAAATTCACAATCGCGGCCGAGCGCCTGGCCTCCATGTCAGTGCTGTAGCGGCTCTTCTTGCTGAGGTTGACGGAGGCATACTCCACGCCATTGGGCAGCATGGTGTAGTCTGGTGTAGCGGGACTTGGGTGGCCGTTAAGAAGAGGAGCAGGTGGTTCCTCTGGGCTTAGTGTACCGTTGGAAAGGCCAATGTCCTTGATTTCTTTCACCGTCTCGTATAGACAATCCTCGACACTGACATCACGGGAGGCACTGTCCTTCACCACCTCGTACGTGCCTTCTCCTGAGGGAGCTTGAGCATCGATGGATGCTTTGAGGGTATCTGTGGGAGGTATGCTGGGTAATTCGCGATCCTGGTGATACTTTGAGGATCTGATCTCTGATTGGCTGGACAGCATGTCTTCTGAAGGCTGGGGACTTGTGTCCATTGTGTCTGTTAGTACTGAGGACAGAGGGAAGTAGAAAGAGAGTAAAAATCTGCTATAGTCATTTACAGACAGTGTCAATAACACATTGCTGTAGAACTGTTACCTGTACCACTGGTAAGAGGCCCATTATGAGAGCTGCTGACTGCCAAATCAGTCCCATGGCTCTCTACTGATTGGCTGCATACTTCCTTTTCTGACACCTGCAGAGAAATAGGATATAATATGTTACCTATGCACTACATATGAAATAAAAAAATGATGAATGATGCAATTGGCCTTCAGACTGCAAGCTAAAGAAGAGGATCTCAAGCTCAGGGTCACGAAAACACAAAGGGTCGAGATGAGATACATGCTTTTATTATTTCTTATAGGGTCGATGATAATACTGAATGTGAAATGTTACTGGTCACTAGCTTAATTATTTGATACTGGTGGGGAAGCAAGAATTTAAATGAAAAAAATGTGCCATGGACCAAAAAAGGTTGACAACCCCTGCTATAAGGAGACCGGAGACAAAGGCACTTGGATTGAGCTCTTTGTTTGCGTCTTTAAACCATAGCAAAAACACCATGCAGTGGCACTATGGGATCACCTAGTGGTGGGTAATAGATGTGCCTGTTGCCAGGGTGATGAAGTCCTTCAGATACAGAAGGTTAAAGCTGAGAGCCACTCAGATTGTCACAGCAAGACAAAGACCCCATTTAACCTGTCAGGCTGTGACAGACACCGACATTTTAAATGAAGCCCTCCTCGACATATTGACAGGCAAGATGTACATAATTGTGTAAAGGTTAGCCTTCAGATATCCATCAAAACTATAGAGGCTTACAGTGTTAACCAAGAGATAATGTTAGACATTTGCTTAATCATCGTTAATACTCACTTTAAATAATAAAGAGGGTCTCAACCTTGAGGTCACAGCCCCATGTTTGTCACCATTGCGTTTATCTAATCAGTTTTCATACACAACTAGTTTACCTTTATATATAAATATGTAGCTCCTCTTAAGCTTAAAATGTAATGTGACAAATACCGGCTACAGTGAAACCTAGAAGGTTTTTGCAGTTGATTAAACTATGAATTGCTCTAATTTAAATTCTAATCTATTAATTACTACTATTTCTAATATTTTTCCATTTAAAGTTTAGAGACAACAAGATTTCTCTGTTGTTGAAAAAAAGTCACTTGTTCACCAAGACTGTAAATAATTTTCCTATCTTCAAAGTCTTAATATTTTTTGGAGGCAGTCATACGTTATTTTCTTTCGACTCATTTGTTGAAAGTTCAGTTGAACAGCATTTGTAATAGCAATTGAAACAGAAATCTTT
This sequence comes from Enteromius unitaeniatus, assembly GCA_032359435.1. NCBI lineage: Eukaryota > Metazoa > Chordata > Actinopteri > Cypriniformes > Cyprinidae > Enteromius > Enteromius unitaeniatus. Next base: position 6,663,924 of record JAUMHI010000064.1, read on the forward strand.
AGTAACTATATAGCATATATTGACCATTTTAATTTCAATTCACACAAAGTTACATTTATTTTTAGTTATTTTAGTTTTTAGTATTTTAGTTATTTGACAAAATATCTAATGGTTTGGTTTATGCAAGTGCTGGTTTATCTCTTTTCCAATATTTGTCAAGAAGCCAGCTGAAGCCAACTTTTTCCCCATGCTAAAATAATTTGTTAAAGTTTTGGTACAGTCAATACCAATTAAACCTGACTAAGTAGTAAAATGTGTTATTCTTAATGTAATCTTCAAGTCTTTTAATTTATTCCTGCGAAATACAAAATGAGTCGCAAACCTCAAAATGTGGAGAGCTCAGTTTCTGTCATACTGAATGCATAACCATTGAGTGTAATTGTAACAGCATGTGCATAAAGGCCACCGTTAAAATATTTGTACAGTTTTCATGCTGCTGTCAGTGTAGTGCGCAGCATGCAAATGCGTTATGCATAGCTAACGATAAAATTGAGGTAAACGCACTCTGATGAAAACAAACATAAAATCAACATCTGGCTGTGTGGTGGCCTCATGATCTGTGTATTGTACATGTGCTCCACAAGCCTTTATAATCAGTCAACAAGCCACAAACACATGCTGGTGGGCCCCCTCATTTAATGACAGTTACAATGAACGATTCATGCCTAAAAGAGTCCCACAGACCCATCCCATAAAGCTGTTTGTGTGTGTTTAGCACTCAATTATGCCCTCAGTAGGTCACAGTAATCTTTTGACTGCTAAACATCTCCTGAACTTTTGAACTCTGTCCTTGGATGATAATTTCACAGAAAACACCCACTCAGATGCAACAGATGCAGAGAGAAAGGCAACTCATGCATGAAGTTTTTTCATCTCCCTGCAGCCAAACAAAAATGTTAATCTGTCTGCTTCATGCTTTCCTCCCACAAACCCCCGGGTCGCACAATGACCGTCCATTCTCTCCTCTGCTCTCCCGTCTTTATAGGCCCCCAAGCACCGTAGTCACACATTCTCATGACTAAAACACTCTAAAGATGGTTTGTGTAATCTTGGGACTCTCTGTGATTAAAAATGCCTTTTGAAATGAAAAACGAGGAATGGCCACTATGAGGCAGCACAGGCTTAAATCTCTTAGATGAAAAGCATTACTGAAGCACATGCTTACCCCATTCATCAGGTTTTCATGGTCTCCCGGCGGCCCCCCTTTTTTATGCCTGTGGAGTCAGAGGGAGAGAATTACTGAGAAATTTTGATTAAGTCTGTAGATTTGGCTGTGTGCTCTAAATCTACGGTCTGTCGCTTTGTCTTTGTGTGGCAACATTCAATATCATATTCTAAGATGCAAACTAAGCCTTGTTCTAGACAGCAAAGCATTTCAAATCACATTTAATATAGTATTGGATGAAGGACTAAGCTTTATCTGCTCCAAAAGAAACTAAAATACTTGCATAATTTTTATTCTTATTACATAAAATTCTTATTACATTTTTTAAAATGAAAGGAAAATTACAACTGATCTTGTCAAGCAATACATGGCAAATTAATTAATGCCATGACATACTAAAGATTAGTGACAGACTGATATATTTTTTGTTATTTGCCATTTTTAGTTAGAAATATAACTGAAAATTAAGAACTGAAATCCATGGCAGTTTGGGGAAAGAGAAATAAAGTTAAATAAAGATTAGAGCAAAACTCTCATATTAGTAGATGAAAGGATATTTTTAGAAAGCATACTTAAATGATGTAATAACAGAAATGAGGTATGTGTTGAATTTAGCAGTTGATGCCAGTCCAATTCTATGAATCTTTCTGAAAGTGCAGATTCCACACAAGCCTGCTCATTTGTTGACAGAAATGTATTTTATATTGGTATTAACTATTAGTTATTATCTGCTGCTATATATAGTCTGCTCTCTAATTTTAGACATATGAAAGAGTCGGATATTTTAATGATACTCACCCCTGGCAGCTCGCACACAGCAGCAGCAGGACAGAGAGCAGCAGGAAAGCCGTGAGCACTGTGAGCGTGCCTACAAGTGCCAGCTCCCCTTTAGCCAGGGCCGCCTCGACCTCTGACCCCAACATAGCACTCATCGCAGGAGCCATTATACATCACAATGATGGGTCGCCTTCATCAACCAAATGCACCTCACTGCAGAGGCTGGACACAAAAATGGATAGAGCCATAGAGAAAGAATGGGGGAGGAGAGAAGAATAACAGATTGATGTTTGATAGTTTTCCAAAAGACCTTTGTCCTTCGCAAGAGTCAGCAAACCAAATAAGAAGAAAAAGTTTATTTTATATTCCAGATCCTGGATTATTATTAATAAATTTAAGTGTAAAATTCTGTTAAATAATCGAACCGATCATCTCAGATCCAAATGACGTCACGGAACTAACTTGCAATCATCCCTAACTATGGTAGAGCTCTTTGTCCACATAAGTTTTGTGAATCCTCAGCCACAAGGTGGCAGACATGCGCAGATGTACAGTCCTGTCATGCGGTACCGCAGTGAGCTCAGCCCGAGGTTCCTTCAGAACAAATGGCTCTTGGACGCTTCACTCAGTAACCCAAACATGTAGGCTAGTTTCATTTGACAGCGAGCCAGATTAAACAGAGTCCTGGTCCAGGATGATGTGTGATGGTGGGCCCCACCTTCACAAGCTGAATAGACAGATAACAATCAAATGGCTGGCATCCCAGTGGAGACTGAGGCCCGGGCAGCGCTTCTGATCTTTTGTGTGAGGGGAGATGGACAGCACAGCTGCCTCTCTGAAGGGTGAGTCTTTCCTTTCCACTTGCTAAAACTCTCTGATAAGAAGCGGGAGAACGAAAGCCACCCAGATCCACCAAGAACATAAAGTTTGCATTCATACTGAATAAACCCAAATCTTCATTTTCAATGCAAAAACTATCGCCCTGCTATAGTTGATGCATACCAGAAGAAGTACTGTAGGTTTGTACGAGATGAAAAAGCCAATTGTGCTACTCGAGAAACTATATGCAAATATTACTGAGGCGTAGGCATTAACATATTAACTGATTCTAATACATAAATAATGCCTGTGAAAGTGCAGAACAGTTTCAGTAGTGGTGGTTGTCAGCATAACCCTTTTGAGGGTTTAAATTAAATGTATTTGCAATTATTTTTGCAATTGAAATTTCTAAATGGGCTTTCCATTGATGTATGTTGTTAGAACAGGACAATAGTTAGTTACAATCTGAAAATCTGGAATCTGAGTGTGCAAAGAAATCTACTGAGAAAAATCACCCTTTAAATGTTCTTACCAATGCATACTAATAATCCAAAATTACGTTTGATATACTTACAGAAGGAAATTTACAAAATATCTTAATGGAACATGATCTTTACCTGATATCTTAACTATTTTTGGTATAAAATAATTTTTTTGGACAATTTTTGATCCACACAATGTATTTGTGTCTATTGCTACAAATATAACTGCGCTACTTATGACTGGTTTTGTGGTCCAGAGTCACAAATAATAATAACAACACATGTAGATGTTCAGGGTTCACTGATGCTGGGTAATGGTCACACGGCATGCAGGTAAACAAATAAAACATTTTTATAGTTTTTAATAAGTCATTCATTTAATAATATATATTGTTTGAATTCATTTAGTTGTTTTATTATTCATTTTCTTTTAGTTATCTCAGAAATAATCCTTAAAAGCACAGCATTATTTGCATGCTATACTGTGGTCAAATCTTCATTTACCAGAATCTCATGCTAAATTATTCACTCTCTTTCAAATCATCGTCTGAGTAAGATACAAAATAACAAATATACATCTTACGCATTTCTAACATAAACGTGGGGTCTTTTTTCCCAAAAAATGCTGTAAAAACTGAAGCAGATTATTAAAAAAAAGTCTTGTACAGTTCTCAGTGAGAGAAAGAAAGAAAGAAAAAAAAAAGAAAAAACTAGTCCTACCTGAACACTTGTTTGGCTCCGGTGATTGTTGCCTGCAGGGAAATGGAGAGAAAGGCAGATTAGACTCAGGAAGGGAGCTCTGCACATACTACATAGCACCAGAGAGCACACTGTACAGAACATCTTGACATGTGCAATCGAGAAATTTTCAGATACTCTTAGTCAAACTTAAAAATGACTGTCTAGCTATAAATCACAATTGGTTACATAAGCATAATATTACAGAGAAAAAAACCTGCACAGAACCCATACCAAGCAGAAACAACTCTTCTATGCGATGATAAATTCTGCGCTCATGGTCTAATGAAGACAATGGATCATTGGTTCCCAGTAGCAGGGCACTTATGAGTCTCTCAGCATGAACACATCTCAAGCATCTGATAAAATGCATGTGAGCATCAATTTCCTTCTGAGGAACAAGAAACAAGAACTTCTAGATTCTCACAAATTTGCTCCAGAGTAACTATAGCAACTGTGATCTGAAGATAGTTTGTGCAACGCTTTCCTCTAATGATTGTATTTCAGGGAGTATAACATTCAGATGAAGAGAGATATAAACCAGAAAACTGGATTTGCCAAGGGTCGCCATGCATTTGCTAAAATGATCAAAAGTGTTTAGCGAGATGTGATTGCTAGACTGTTTTGGTTTGTTGCCCATCCTGAAGTCTCTACAAGTTTTTATAATATACCTAATAAATACAGCAAACTGTAGTCTATATGAAATATGGGTCCCATTCTCACTGAAAAGTTAGGATGAAAATTTGAAAAAGGAAGCGATTTCTTCACAAGGAATGTTAGGATTGTATGTTTCATGCCATATAAAATAAGGCACTGGAAAAGCCATTTGAAGGGGGATGTGTTTGGAAAGGCTGCAGTCCCAGATCGAGATGAGCAACTGCGGTCCATGGCAACACTTTGGGCAAGCCATTGGTCACCTCTTTGCCAGAGTCATTACAGATGAAGATCACCAGATCATGTGTAAGAACTGTGTCCATCTGGATCCTTTAGTATATCTGTGCCTATAAATTCACAGCATCTCACTGCCAAGGTTAAAAAAAAGAATGGAAAAAATAACATACCTACAGATATTTGACTTAAAGTTACTTTATAGTTACAGAGGACCATACCGCAAAGACTTTCCTCCCCGGGGGTCACATAGAGGGTGGGATTTTGTGGAAAAGCACAGCTGGGTTGCTGCTGAGAACGCATCCGGTAAAAGATTCTCATGCGATCGCCAGCGGCATCTCCTGAATAAATAATTGCACTGGAGCAGGAGTAATGCAATAAGGAATTTTGTGGATGCTCTGTTATTATAAGTTTTTCTGCTGACAGACGCTTTGATAATAACTCATCTCCAGGAGCGCGCTCTAAAAAAAGAACATTGTACTACTGCAGTATTTTGTAACCCCTTATGGAAATCATCGGCATTCTTTGTAGCATAAAATGCTGAAATATTTGCAGAAGGAGGCGGTTAGAATAATAAAGCTTTCATAGGTGTCAATCAAGGGGCCATTAGCTTATAAAACGCCAACGGTTTCACAGCTTCTCTTTGGCCATGTTGGAGGAGAATGACACATTCGACATATGCCGCGTTTTGGCTCTTTGTTGGACACGAGGGTGCATGTCATCTGTTGTTACGTTGCACTCACTGTGACAGGAAGATCAGTGTGCTTCGGGCCACTTTTAAGTAAATTAAAGGAATAGTTCACCCAAAAAATCTGTTAGAATTAATCTCATGTACTGTATGTTGTTTCAGACCCACATAGATTTCTTTGGAACACAAATGGTAATTGTTTATATATATAAATGTATATATATAGTAAATATGAATGGCTTAGAGTTATGAAAGGCTCCAAAATTACAAGTTCATGAGAAAAGTAGCAATTTTAAATTTTTACATTTACAATTTTAAATTGTTCTTTTGAGTCACATCTTTTCAATGAATCATGTGATCTAGTTTACAAAATGCAGTCTGAATGATATCTTCTCAGTGAAAGAATGATCTGGTGGCAGAAGACTTGCTGTTCAAAAGTTTGTGGTCAGTATAATTTTATAAGAGATAGAGATTAATACTTCTGTTCAGCTGGGACATATTAAATTAATCAAAAGCGGCAGCAAGAACATTAATAATATTATAAAGGATTTCCATTTTAGATGCCATTCTTCTAAACTTGCTATTCATCAATGAATCCTGTAAAAATCGTGTTGATCACAATTTCCATAAAATACTAAGTAACTGTTTTCAACATTAATGATAAAAAAATGGTTCTTGAGCTCTAAATCTTCTTAAACCAGATAAATATATATAAATGACCATAAATCATGGTGACACACTGCTTTTCCATCACAGGAATAAATATGAAATATTTATTCCTAAAACATTAATTAAAAAGATATTTTAAATTGTAATAATATTGCACAATATTACTGATTTTTCATTAAAAAAATGCAGATTTGGTGAACATAAAAGACTTCTTTCAAAAACACTGAGCCTAAACTTTTGAAAGCTACTTGGACTGGGTGATATGACCATAATCAGGTTATGAGTAATTTTATTTAATTTTATGTTTGCTATAAAAAAAAAACGTCATGATTCTTACCACCTGTGTCAGTATCACCAAAACAAACTTTTTGAAGCTTGAAAGCTTTAGTACCCATTACAACTGAACAAAAATAAATTAATACATGATTAAAAAAACGACTCGAATGACATGATGGTTAGTAAATGGTCAGTTCGATTTTGGCTAAAAGGAATCCCAACATGCAACACTCCAGTTAATGTGCAACAACATTCTTCAGTTTAACAAACTGACCAATATGACAACAATCAGGGCACAGTTTTCCACCCAACCCCCTCCTCATCACCAGACTGAGGCCAATTCATAGTGAGAGAAGAAGAGAAAGCTGGCCATCTTGAGTCTGGATGCTACAAGGCCATGTGTCTGGGTGAGAACAGAAGGATGAGAGAAGAGACCAGTCTGTTGTGAAGAGAAAAACTGATCTTTACTGTATCCACATATTCCTATGAGATGAAGATGCCCCCCCCCCAGGATCAAATAATACCCTTTACAGACAGCTAATGAACTGTGTAGGGTTTCATTATGACCGGTCTTGGGGGCAGATGAACAGGAAGCAATTTCCCTGGGTCAATGGTTTGTCATCTGTGCCTTACAGCAACCGACTAACCAATCAGTGAGCGCACAGCCGAGCGCAAGCCAGAGGGTTCTTCCAATTAAAACAGCCACGTTTGATCAGCTGACTTTGTGTCTCTATGGAAACCGCACTCATCCCATGGGTTAATTAGCTGGCATGGAAATCAATCCCCCGATGGTTTGCATATAAAGAGAACTTGCAGCGGCATGTACTGATGCCCCACTAATAATCAGTGCAAAGGTCAGACATCTAAAATTGCTGCATCACCACAGACAGACTTTTAAAAACACACATCAGAGAAAGTGAATATTTACTGAACACTTCTACAACCACACATAGACTGGTGTCTGTTTGGATTGATGTATTTATCTGAAATGTGGCAGATGTTTAAAGAGGGCAGGTTCCTCTCCAAAAAGGCAGCGAGTTATGAAACCACAGCCTCAGCTTCCTGTGCAGTGTGTATGCAACAGCTGTGCCTCTCCGTTCTCCCACAGACAGAGTGATGTCCCATTAAAGCCCATCTCCAGAGACAATGTCATTTCCTACTGCACGTACCACAGGCCTGCCTTGACCTCCCTCAAACCTACACTCAATAACCACACACGGAGATGGTAATGGAATACTGTTTAGTGAGTTGTATGTAATAGTATATACTGCCTGCTCAAAAAACGAAACTCTAGTTTGCTGGTTTAAGATAGTCATGTCTGAACTCCTAAACTCTTCCTAAATCCAGCCAAAAGACCAGCTTGACCGAGACGGGAGGCCATCATTCAGAAAGTTTAACATGTTCCTGGATCAATCTTGGCTGACAACATTGTGATTAACCAATCAGGTTCGAAGAAACAGTTTAGACAAAACTTTATTTTGATAGTTCACTTTAGACATTCTGCCAACAGTCAACTAGCAACTACATGTCAACTAGCAGTCATTAGAGTATTAGTAGACCAAACTCCTCCATGTTTTGCCTATTTAAAGATGGTCACATGACTAGTTACACAAGTAAGTATGGTGACACAAAATAAAACATGGAGATTTTTGGATAAAAAAATGATAGCTATAATGTATAGTGGAAGAGTACTTTGCAGCACTTTGACTCCGGCTCAGTAATATCATCACTCCTTGGTTGTATTGATGGAAGTTAGAGGGGGAATTTTCTGTAGTGATGATATTACTGTGCCGAGGTCGAAGTGCTGCGAAGTGCTCTTCCTCCATACATTACTAATCATGTACTAATATGTAAATAAAGAACACTTGGAAGTGTTTGGTGGTTTCTAAATTCATCCCTGTTTGGATCCTAAGGAATGACTATAGCTAAGCTAAATGCTAATATAGTGGCACCGCACGCTATAGTGATGGCGCTATAAGATGGGAGAGGTACTTATCAACGTACCTATGTTGAGGGAAGAACATAGAAGATATTTAAGGAAAATGCCATTGTTTTTCCATTTTCCACTAACACTTTATTTTAAAGGGGACACAACATAATATACTGACTATGAGAATTTTGCAACTATATGTCAACTTATTCTATACTAACCCTAACAGTCTACTCTGAGAGTTAGTAGATGTACTGTAGTTGTGAATTAATGATAATAAGTTGACATGTACTTGACATGTAGATACAAACTTATAGTTATTAGAATGTAGGTTGTTTGTGTACTCAATGCATTTATATTTAAAATCACTTGTAATGTATATTTAAAAAAAATAAATAAATAAATAAATAAAAAAATATATATATATAGCGCTCTGGGAAAAAATAAGAGACCACTGCAGAAAAATCTGTTTCTTTTAGGTTTTATTCTTAAAACTCTCCATTACACCACCAATACAAAACAATAGAAAACGTTAGTTTAATTTTTTTGTAAAATGCCGTCTTTACAAAATTAAGGATAGAAGCAACTTGATGCTCACTGATTCCTTGTGCCAATAAAACTAGGATTGAGGCCTTTTTTCTGGATTTAAAACCTTTCTTTTCACTGTTTTTGGCATGTTTACTGTTTATTTTTACATTTCTAATTACTTTTGAATGACTTTTAGCATTTTCTACCATCCAACTGGTCACACTGCAAGAGGAAAGTGTTGATTACAGCAGTGCTTTTTATACATTTCCTGTTAAATACAATTGGATTCGGGCACTCACCAAATAAGTACCTTAATATTAATGAAGTATGTTTGTGTAGAACCTAGGAAGTTAAGATGTGTTAAGATTTAACATAAACTGGCATGAAATGCTTAGAGAGCTTAGAATACTCAAATAGATACTGATTTAACTGCAAATTGTAAATTGCAGTGGTTTCTTATTTTTTTCCAGAGCTGTAGCTGTATATATATATATATATATATATATGTATATGTATATATGTATCATGACAGATTGCAAGCAGCATGTGAACCGATCATCTCTTCCTTTTAACTAGTTATAGCACAAAATAAACAGAAAGTCTCTTGTTTCAGTGGCAGAAAGTACATGCAAATACACACCATTTTTCAAGTTCAAATTCACCAGTTATTCTACTCTCTTGTCTGGTTTGTTTATTGGACAAAACATGCAAGGTTCACTGTTATGACTGGTCTGATCACCTGTCAATCTAACTTTCATAAAAAGGGTGAATTTATAAGAATCGCACGATTTATCAAGTTTAAGTTATAATACAAGCTAAACCAGTTTTTGTACACTTGAACATTCACACATACACAAGCTAGATTAAACATTTTCTACTATAAAACTGTTGAAGTGATATTAATGCTCAACTGTATAAGCATTAATCCCGGCATGACGTTTATTTTGTAATAAACAGTCTAGACCTAGAGTTAACGTTTCACTAAAAGGCGTGAAGATTGTATAAGCACAAAAAAACCACAACCACAGCAAAAACAAATTAAACCTGTTGAAAAAATGTGTTTCTGCTGAAAACTGAAGCATTAATAACAAAACTCAATCCAGAAAGTGGTCAAAAGAACAGTAAATGACGCAAATGTGGGGAATTCTTGAGGGTTAAAGGGGTGTGCGAGTAAACATGATCCTTTATTTGGTGTTTTATGGTAGATTCCTTTTATTGGTTTCCCCTTTTCTCCTCTCTACCATCCTTTCCCCCAAATATCCCCTGTTTTGATCTAATTAAATGAGCAAAGTCTTGGTTCTCTTGGCTGTCAGACCAAATCAGCCTTTGTAAAGCCATTCCATTCACTTTCTGCTTTCTCTCACACACAAATACACACACTTTAGTCAACACAGTAGAAAATAAGCAGGCTGTGCCAGTTCAAGTAAATGAATTTGACACTGCTTATTTAGTGGAGAAAGAAATCGGCTGAAAGCAAAGCACTCTAGGGCAAATTCAGAACAGTTGTGCTATTTTTGCACAAATTGTCAGCACAAATTGCATTCAACACAGATTTTGTTGCTGTATCACCTGAATCGCTAATTCCTTCAGTGAACTGAACACTAAAGCGTGTGCAAATAAATAACGCTATCAGTGTGTGCAGTTCCTTCTTATTAAATTTCCCCTTCTTTTTTCTCAGCATAAACAAAGACAAATCAAATTTCCCTGCCATTGCGGTGGAGATAACAAATGCTCAGGTGCTAATCAAGCAGAGCTGGAAAATGATCACTGTGCTGCATATAGATGCAGAGATTTGGCTCATTATTTTAAAATGCTAAGCACATTCAGCGCTGACAGATGAACAGTGACGTGTTGCCACAGTTACAGGGAGCGTCCCAGATTGGTCTTGACCTTTATCTCATTCCTTAACACATTTAGACCAGAACCGAACCACTGAACTGTGTTGACAACAGTCAGCTGAACAATGCCAACACTCTGCAAAAAGAGGCCCACTTTACTGTAAATATGTGTGTGATTGTCAGAATCCAGTCAAGTGTATTTCCTCACACGCTAGTAAAACTGTAAGAGATTTTGAGCAAACAAAAGCATGCTCAACAATGCCTGCGAGACTTTATCAGCACAAGTTATTCATGTATGTATCTTCAGCTATTATATTTTGATACAATTGGTGGTAACATGTTAATCATTGTGAAGGATGTTAAAGGGGTCATACGGTGGTACATGCACTCTTTCAAGCAGTTTGGACTGAAATGTGTGTTGAGAATGTGTACACAACCACCCTACAGTGATAAAGATCCAGAGGTAGTTTTCTTTTGATTTAATAAAAAAAAAGTTGCCCCTTCTGAAATCAAGCCATTCTCAAATGCATGTTGGTGTGGCGTCACACAGACAGAGGCCACACCCACAATATTTGATTGACAGCAGCGTGTCACACAGACAGAACTGGTGTCTTACTTCAGACCCACCCTGAGTGAGCCGTCATCAGACCGAGACGCAGAGACAAGCAAGACTCCTAAGAGATTGAGGTGTTTT
>JAUMHI010000064.1:6675515-6690211 GCA_032359435.1 Enteromius unitaeniatus
GAGGGGCAGGGTCAGCGGAGCTCGTGAAGATTTAAAGGGGAAGTACACAGAACAGAGTGATTTCAAAAGAGCTGTTTTTGACAGGGTAAAATTAGCGTTTTTTAAAACTATCTTTGAGAAATTTTAAAACAAAATATATTACAAACTTTCCATTAAGACCCTAAATAATCATATTAGCTTGTGGAAAACTGGGTTTGTATGACCCCTTTAAGCTTATCTAAAGCATGTTACAATAGATATTTTTAAGTAGCTCCAGTAACTCTTACTTTATATTCTTTTTGTTAAATGTAAAAATGTGTATATATTTGTATTAGTAATAAAATCAGTCGAAATTAGAAATTTAAAAATGTGCAATTAAATTTCTAATATTTTATCTTATTTTTGCAAATAGAAAAGAAGAGTGAATGTGCTGACTAATCATTTCTAACCATTCAAATAAACTACAAATATTAACAATAGTTTAATTAAATTAATTAAATATTTGCATAGATAAAAAATACAAGTAAATCAAATTAGAAAATAAAAGAATAATACTAAATATTACTTATTACTAATTAATTTAATTTCAATATTCAAATTATACAATATAATAGAAATGTATACAACTGTTTTTTTTTCATGTTAATAAAGCACACTAAATTGAAACAGAGAGAGAGAGAGAGAAGGGGAAGGAGGAGAGAAGGCTGTCTTGGTGAGACAATGTTTATTAGATTAACAAGCTGAACATGCCTCTCAATGAGAGACCACATAACTTAGATTGATAGAGCTGCCGATAACTTTGCTGTCTGACATTGGAGCTCCAGTGAGAGGCATTGGTGTGCAGATAAAGGGATTAGCACACAGTATGAGAACAACTCCTGCCCTTCTCTCCGGCTGCTCTGCAGGGAAGGTACAAGTGTAGCACCTTTGACAGGATTAATCACAATACAGAGCATCAGTGAATATCTTATAGTCACATACTGTATAAAAAAACCCTTTGAACCTGCTTCCACACCTCAGCCTATCAGAGGAGTTACTGCAGGGCAGTACGGTTTTAATGCAGCACATAAGGAACACACTGGACACATGACATGGGAGTATCGTATTTCATCAAAAGGATTCTCAGGTTAAGCAACAGCAATGGATTTATTAAAAGCTGTCTGTAAACGCCTATATTAAACTCCAACCCAGCCCTTTAACATGCCCTCTGTCACTACAACTGATGATGACTTGTGTCTGATGTTGTGTTGAAAGTGAGATGTGAAACTAGTTCCACCCTTATAGCAGTTCCTTCAGTAACCAAATGCTCGATGAGTCTTGGTTTATTCAATTATAATTACTCTATAAAGTTAATCACGCTACAAACACTGTATTACGCTAAATGTTAAAGAAGGGATAGTTCACCCTAAATTGAAATTATGTTATCATCACCATGATTCTTAAAAATAGACACTTAACTTACATATCCTTACATTTACATTCACTTTTGTGAATATTGCGGACATCTTGATGTCTTTCACACACACACACACACACACACACACACATATATATGCACACACACATAAAAACATACTGTATATATTATAGCCAATGTTTTATTTTTCAATGGATAAAAGCTAATTACTTTTTCAGAAACCTTTTCAGTGTTGTCTTTATGATATTTTATATTAAGAAGCCTTTATGGTTTAGTAAGGTAGTCCTTTGCATCATATTTAAGGGTTATTTATATCAATATTCAAAAACCTTTGCCATTTAACAGCGTTTTAAGTGAAGCATGGCTACATACTGTGGATTTATATACTCATAAACAATATTTGAGCATCAAGTCATCAAAGCAACTGAAGAAATTCCTTTCACCCTCCGCCCTTGCTTGTGGTTTTCTTGAAATGCGAGCAGAGAAGACAGAGAGGGTGTTTGCAGGATTGGGCTGCACCTCTGTGTGATTTATTAGCTGGTGGGGGAGGGGAGCTCCTCAGAACACCGTCACCCCCTCCACCTGATTTATTTGATTTAGTACACATGGAGTGGGGGGTGCTGGTCAAACAAGTGTGTGTCTGTTGCGTGTTTGTGTATGTATGTGTGTGTAGACGGGGAGGTTAGCACATAGCTCTGCTGACGTTTATGCTGACCTTTCCAGCACACCATTTATCAGCAGAGCCACCACAGGGTATGAATCCATATAGCTTTTGTTAGGATCTCTGTGTCCCATCACGTCCTCAGCTTCCACATTATGTATCATCAAGCAATACAATTTGATCTATCTCAGAGGGATATGAAGGGTCATTTTAATGACAATGAATGTTATGAAGGGAAAAAATGTACCACAAGGCCTGGTTAGTATCACACTGCATACTATTTTAATAACACACATACAGTTCTGTACTGTGCGTCATATATGTTGCACACACTATGGAAAAATTGGTCTGTGTGATGAATAAATTTACCACTGTAGCACATGTGCAATACAGTTTTGCATGCTTATAACACAGCTGCTTAATAGTGTGAAGTGTTTTGGTTTCACATCATACTTGGTAGTTAGGGGTGTGCAATTTGACGATTTTTAGTTAGTGGACCATTAAAATGTCTTTATGTCTCTATTTGTATCTGCTTTGAAGCCTTGCTGGTTAAACATTAATTAATGAAAATATTATTCATTACTGATGAACTTTAATAACGTTGCTTTAAAAAAATTGGTAATTTATGTAAACAGTGTATATAGTGTTTTATTTCATATTTGTTCATTCAATTTCTTTAATTTTCCTGCTTAATATGCACATGACAATTAAACCACTGTTTGTTTTGTTTCCAGTATGTGTAATGTGTAATGTATATATTTATATTTTATTTGTATTTTTTTCTTTTAATAACAAAGATATAATGATAACAAAGATTTCCTTATTTGCCCACTTTGCACTAAATTTATTCCATTCTTTGTTATTTTATATTTTGTTACCTTTTTTTAACAATAGAGAAATGAATTTGGCTGTAATGCTGAGGCAACTTGCAAAATATTAAAACCCATGAAACCCATAAAGCTCAACCCTAACTTGTGCTACAAAATGTTCAACCTCTGTAGCACCAGAGCTATGTGCAAAAAAAGTTAATGTACAGCACTGACATACTACTTTGAGACATCTTATTTTATATTATATATGTTTAATATATAAACCTACCATATTTTCTAAATATATACATGCATGTATTTATATTTCATAAATACATGGATAAAAATACATGTTACACACTCATATATTACATAAACAAAAACTTTTACTGTGAATGCGATTAATCGTTTGACAGCACTAATAAATATATCGAATTTTGTTATTGGGTTTTTATTTTTGGGTGCATCTTGTGTAATTAATTCCTTTAAATGAATCAAAACAGGTCTGAATCCGCAATCCTGAGCGATTCAGCCGAGATGTCTGCTAACAGAATAGAAATGAACCAATTAAAGCATCTGCCTGCCCTACAGAGCTCAGTCTGAGCAGGAGAATACATTAGCCAGCTGTGAAGCTGTATCTGCAGACATGTTTGACACTTTTAGGTGCTCAGTTGGCTGTGGTCAATGCCAGAGATTTGAACGCAGTCGATTATCTAGCAGAAAGCACATATTTCTGCAGGAAAGAGACTTCACTAACCGTGTCTGCCTCTCTTTAGTGCTACAGATTGTAAATGCATGTTTATTCAGACTGGTACTATTAGCTACATAAAGCCTGTCTGGAGGCCTTCGGTTTAATTAGGAGTTTGTACAACCTGGAGTATTTGTTAAAATATGTATTCAAATATGAAATATTGATTAAAGAGTTTTAAAAATTAATAAAGGCGTTTCTTCTCATCCGTAAGGCATGTTTAATTTTATTTCCCTGTCATGAGAGTAATTAATAAATATGCATGCGATGTGTAATTGCATTCTCTTAGGAGCTTCTGCTGCTTCCTCTACATTACAGTAATTACAACTTTCCGACCTGTAAAAACCACTCATGTTATAATTACAAGTTTGAAACTCGGAATTTATAAAAAGCCATTTCTTCTCTCACTTGACCGTTGTAACCTAATGTAAAAAAACACCAATGGCAGCAGGTTTAAACGCTCTTGATAAGTCCATTTATTACAGCAGTTTGTTCTCATATTTGTATGAAAAATTTATGGTGCTGAAATGTTTAGCTGTCATCAACAATAAAGCTGAACTTTCTCATTGTCATAGAAACAACTCATTTCTGAGTTCAAGGATGTGAACAGCTTTTAGTATAATCTCAAAGTTGCCATTTTATAATTGAAAACACAAACATGTACTTAATATACTTAAAAGCAAAATAAAGTTTAGAAATCTACCTATCACAGACAGAATATTTTTCAAAATGTGTAGCAGCATTTCATTTAATCATAGCTTATAATATTTTTAAATTGTAAGAACTGAAAAAATCAAGTGTGTAAATAATGACATCATAATAGTTACATAGTTGCATATGCATTATGTTAAAAGTCTAACCTAAATTTAAAAAGTACTTTTTATTTTGCTTTGCCAGCACCAGTGATTTGTTCGTGGAAATGCAAATGCAGTTTGTTTTTGCTGGTACATTAGTAATCAGGCTAGTGTTACTGTACTCCACACCTGCGGCTCAAAAGCCCCACGGCTCTTCACATCCTCTTTTAGTGTTTGTACTGAAAGCTGGCTTGAAAGGTTTTGAAAAACCACCTTCCATTAGCGACAATTACATCTCAATTGACTTCCTTAATTTCTCCTATCAGAGCATTAATTCCCTCGATGCTTAAAGCTGAGCAAGTATAGCTCACATACACACTCTCCATTCTTCAGCGCTGACATATTGCCCATCATGTCGGTCTGGCTTTCTGCCTGATCACTCTATCAGGATGTAATTTGAGCAGCCGTTCAAAGCCCAAGTCGTTAGCATGAAATATGATGAAGCACCCGAATCCCAGAGCACTGTCCGGCAGCTCGCTTTTCATATTTGCCTCAATCCTACGGGGTCATTAATAATTCTGTTCAAATGGTTCTATAATGGCTATCATATTTTTTTCCTCACAAGCTGGAAAATCTCATATCCACTGCTGGGCCCTGACCTCAATCCGGAATGGACAATAACCATCTGAGTGACAGGCTGGGTTAAAGTAATCAAGTAAATATTCAATTAGAAGACTGGAGCCTGGTTAAAGTTGAAGGGTGTAATTTCTACTTCACTGGAGTCACAAAGCGGAACTAAAAATCACTTAAGGTTGACATGTTAAAGGAAAGAAAAATATGGCATATAAAGAAAAAAAAAAAGCAAGACAAGAATATTATAATAAAAATAAATAGAATTATGATCAATATAATTTTTAAAGTTTAAAGATTACAAGGATAGTTTACCTAATTAAGAATCCTATCATTTTTGTGTGATAAAATATATGTTCCTTACATAAATCATTCTAAAATATGTAATGCAATATAATATAATATTTTGTAAAAATTGTGAAATGTGCAATTAAAGGGGTAATTAACCCAAAAATGCAAAAATTTCTGTCATTTTTGGATAGAGAGATATGTATATTCTATGAAAACATTACTTTTTATATATGTATATATAGATATATATACATATATATGTGTGGGAAATGTAATTAAACAGACAGTTGACCCCCCAAAAAAATCTATAAATCCATTATTTTTATAATCCATACCAATACAGTAGTTTCTAGGCTCACTCCATAATATAATAATACAATATAATAATCATTTTAAAAAATTGTGAAAATTGGCATTTTAAGGTGAACTATTCCTTTAAGAGCAAAGCAAGCATTAGAGGGAAACTGCATTTCTTTCCTACAGCTGAACCGCTACAAGAGGAATATTTTGTAATCCTCCGAGAGCCAATGCAGTATTTCTACCTGTGACAGAAGGCTTTACCCTCATTGCCTGGCGTTCACATACTCAGGACTATATTCTCAGAAAACTCTCTCTACATATCAGGCTGTTTGAGACTCCCGCTGGAGTTGACAAACAGGATGATGGATTAGTTCCTCTCTGAGCCTTTGCAGTAAACAGAGTCCATACAGCCCCTCATAATTAAAGAGAGAGTAAATCCAGTCCTAATGCCACACCACCAGGAGGTATTTCTAGGGACTCTTTCAAGGCTAGTGACTAGGCCCTGGGACCCTCAAGGGCCTTAAATAAACCAGGCAGAGCACAAGGCCACAGGAAACATAAGTTCAGTCTAAAAATACAAACGCATGAGCAATAACCGAGGAATACAGACCGGGGGTTCCCCATGGAATTAGAGGAATGTGGCCTTATGGAGACTCCTGTCTCCAGAAAGATGTCTCAGATGAAATGAGGTTTATGACCTTAGATGTATGTGTGTTAGTCAAACGCCAATCTGTAGTGGATTACCACATCGTTGCATCTGCTTGAACATAGAAACAAGCAATTGTACAAGTGGCATGAATAAAAATACACAACCCTGCTGCTTCCGTTTCCCTTCAAAGGCCTTGATACACATCTGTGGCACTCAGGATTGACTCAGGACGGGTGACAGCATTGTACTTGACATTCCGCTTGGGACAATGAATTTGTAGGTCAATAAGAGATTAGGACAGTGTCTCAAAGCAGGGATGAATGAGGTCTCAAACGGGTCAAACTCTTTGAGCCGCTGTCACCAAAGGAAAGAAACATGGGACTCAGGGTATGAGCTAAGGTTAGAAAGAGAGAACTACAACTTCCTCTTCTCTTGTATGGTTTTAAACTGTTTTTGTGGTTTGTTTTAAGAGTTTTTGTTTCTCATATTGCCCCTTGCAATCATGAGTAACAACAATTATGCTTAACGCAAATAAATCTACAGTATATCTATTAAACTAAACCCTATAAGCCTGTAAAATAAAACAATTATGTAGACCATCTAATCAAATGGAGAGTTGCAATTCAGAAAACACCAACTAAAAACAGAAGCTGCTCATCAAAATCTTTTTTAAGACACAAACCATTTGGGTATACACTACAAAAACCCCCAGATGTTTAAAGTTGATGAATAACTGAAGATTTGCATTTAATGCAAAAATCAGGCAGCATAAAATCCAGAGTCTACGTCAAAAGTAAAGCATTAGCCCTCTTTTCCTTTTAAGATTAAATTTAACAAAAAGTGAAGCCTCAAAGGTACACCCCATTGCTTTATGAGGGCACAAATCAAGACCACCTAAAAGGGTGTTTTCACAGAAAACCCTTATGCCGTCATAAAAACCCTTCACCTGCCAACCAGCACTAAATAGTTGCTTTGATGTGGGCTTCTTTAAGATGAGAGCGAGTATGCAACAAGAAAAAAAAATAAGGGAGGGAGAACAAGTGAAACTCCCTTCTGCTGAGCATGTCGTCTTTAGAACTTCGGAAGTGGTCTTCGCTAGAAAACAGACACGAAACTGTCAATAACACTAACCACTCCTTTACTCAGCTCAAATGTGTCGGTGCTGCATTTTGGTGCATAGACACAAAAGAAAATACTATTTCCCTTGTTCTTTCAATACTATTATAAAAAATAGACTAAATTTCCTCAGGATAAATAAAAATAATGAAACAGATGCTGATAAGAGTGGAAATATGTCTTCTGAAACTAAAAGGAAGAAAAAAAGGAGAAACGGGACCATGATCTAGTGTGTCTAATCATTCAAAGTTTGGTGTCACAAACATTCTATTCATCAGTAGCCTAAAAAATATATAACCATTTTAACACCAGTAATACAATTTTCATTTCTTGAGCACCAAATCAGCATATTAGAATGATTTCTTAAAATAGAACACAGCTATTTTACATTATAATAATTTTGGTTAAATAAATGCAGCCTTAATAACTAGTTGGCATTAAATCCAATAAAAGCAACTAAAATGAATAGTCGCACATTTCAAGACTTTGCGTCATCCATCAATTTGTGTTACATTCCTTTTATATTTTTGAAACTGGGACTCTATTTTAAAACCTAGCAGGCTTGTTGTCTTACTGAATTCATAGACAGCTGTCATCTTATGGATATCTTTACTGAAAGACCCTCCAGATTCCTGAATCACTACTGATTCCAGTAGAGTTTGATGCTACTTATCAACAAGTTAGAAGGCAGCATAATTGTTGCTCGCTAGAGCAGCTTCTGTTTAATGTGTTCCATTCTTTGGAAAATCTTGTGTTTGTCACAGCTGTTCAGACAATCCATCTCTTTCTCTCTCAGTGAGGAGTTGGTTTGTAAAGATGACAGCACACAAAGGACCTTTAATGGAGTTACGACACAGGGCGTCAAAGCCGTGATACTATAATCACTAGTGATGGACTCCGGCTGCTGATGTAATTCTCTCCCCTGTCTGTTCTGTCCTCAGAGGGACGTACTGTTCCATATGATAACCACTTTACCTCTCAGACACACTACATGGTAAATTAAGCATCAAGTAAAACAGTCTGACTGAACCTTGAATGGGTATTGCAACACATAGCACTTTGGTGGTTTTGACAAGTGGGAATACATGATCGTTCAAGAGTTTGGGGGTAGTTTATATTGAAGGAAATTAATACTTTTATTCAGCAGAATGGCATTCAGTTGATCAAAGGTGGCAGTGAGAATTCTATTTCAAACAAATACTGTTCTTGATGGAGCAAATCAGCATATTTGAATGATTTCTGAAGGATCATAAAGATGATTTTGTCATTACAGGAATAAATTACAATGTAAAAAAAATCCAACCCAAAAAAGTTTTGACGTTAGTGTATGTCATTACGTTTCCCAACAATTGTAGTAGGTATGAAGAAGTATACTGTACAGCCACATTTCCATGTTCTACATCTGCATCCAATCACTGCAAAAGCACTAATTCAAACAAACATGTAGCACTCAACGGGTGGGCACCTACTCTCATTTCTTATTATTCTCCCATAACCCTTAGCTTTACGGCCGTCACAAAAAGAAAACCTCAGAGAGACCAAAGCAACACATGCGGCCTGATCATTCCCATGCACATCATAGTTTCAAATACTTCCCGTTTCATGCTAATGTAAACTTGTCTTTTCTACTAAATGCTGGAGTGGATATGGAAACTTCCTCTAGCCACAAAAAAGAGAAGATCGCTTTACAGTGCTTGCCAAATATTCTCAAGCATATAACGTTTCCAGCCTACAATAACATAATATTTCAAACGACAGTTTATTTAGGTAAAAAAATTCCCAAAAAACCCTCCCGCCTTTGGCCAAAATTCCACACTTGGGCAGTTTTTCTGGGAGACGAGTACTGTCGGGAATACTAACTTTGGAATTTAAAGCCAATGGAGACACTAAGTGCCCATCTGGCAGACGTCAGGCACCTCTCTACCCACTGCTCTGTATTAAAATACAGAATGCTGGGGTCATGGCACCGAAAATGCTGCATCCTCCCAAAATCCGAGCACAGACAGGCTAAGTAATTAGAGAGATGAAAAGAAAAAGCTATAAATAAACAGACAATGGAACAAGTGTGTAAGTATAATACATTAGCAGTCGATGAATCACACTAAAGTATTCTCAAAGTGCAAGTAAAAGAACTTTAAGCATCTGAGTCACCTTGAAGCAGGCAGCACATATTTATTTTACCGCCCATATTTACAGGTAACAGTATTCACATCGTCTGTCCAATCAGTGTTTTGGTGTTGAATTTAGCAAAAGAGTATTGTGGAAATACTGTACACTTTACACGTATTTATCAACATAATGTACCAATATAAGCTACTGTATTATGAACAGCCAATACTTGAGTGAACTCACCCATTATGTGTCAGGCTTGATGCAAATTAAATATGCCATTTCTGTTTAATACGCCTGAATTGAGATGATTTAAGAAGTTTAAGCCACATTTTGAGGTTTGGGTTCTATTTTTGGTAGATTAATTATAAGGCAAGGCTATTATGATGTTTGTAATAATTCCAATGGTCAATTGGAATACAATTTATATATTTTTTTATTTAAAACGGAAATCTTTATTTTATAATATGATTTATCATACTATTAATAAGCAGCAAATGTTACGGAGTAGTTTAAAAGTCATAGATAATGGCTGTGTAAAGCAGCAGTTCAGTAATTTACCCGAAACATCATCAGTGTGGAAACACAAGTCCTAACTTCTGTTGCAGTCACATAGTTGCTTCACTTTTACATTTGAGTAGTACGTGTAAAAATGGTAATACCCTCAATTATTTCACATAAAGAGATGGAGAACTGCGTGTGAAGTGAAGAGAAAGAGCAAGTGTAATGTGAGAGATCTTAGCACCAGTCCAAACCATAAAGGCTCATTCACAGTTTTGGATAGAACACGCAGCATCTGTTTTGATGGTCTGTTCCTCTTTCTGGCCCCTCGGCCCTGACTGTGATTCAGTCGCAAAGTCATTCTTCTGAACGTTCTGCAGCAATTATTTCTGCTCAGCGGCGGTTAAACGGCAGGAACAGCTGGGGTGGAAGTTTGATGTCTTGGGGTATGTACGTGCGTGTGATTTAAGGTTCTGTTGGCTCACAGTCCCAACCAAATGACAAATGAGGGTCAGGGTGAAAAAAAAAATGTAATCACATTTACAGCTTTTACAGGTCTCACAGAAACCATGGTAGGCAGGTTAGCTGAAGATTTACTTGCCTGTGTTCTTTAAGTACTTCTTCACATACAAACCACGAGTCTGCTTCTTATAGTACTGGCATCCTGCCTAGAAGATGCTGGAGTGATGAAAAGAGACGCTCTCAAATGGCCAGTCAGATATTCAGAGGAATAAGATTAAAAATGAGGGGGAAATGAAAGAGAAACTCTTTCAGCCCCATTCGAAAAAATCTGTGGAAATCTGAGGGCTACTCAACATGAAATTAAAATGGACCCTAGTTACTTTCTTAATAGACGTCTTATTATGCACAATGCATCTGTGTATTTTCTTTCAAGAGCCTATCACTCTGTTTCTGAAACACCTTTCTTGGCACCACTGAGGCCGCAGGCTGCTGGTTAATGTGACCAGTGCAGCTATTTATACAGCAAAAATTACTTTTTAACTAGTTTTAAATGGATCTTTTATGCATTTTTTTTCAGTAAATATCTCTAAAAATGCTTGAGCTATTAAGATTCTTTCTCAAAGAACAATGTATTTTTCAGTTGATTATGCTTAAAACGTTAAGCCACTGCAGTGGATAAATTTAATAATCTCTTAAATGTAACTGTGTGTGTGTGTGTGTGTACAACAGCTCTTTCTGGTGCTCGAATCTGACTGGCTGAGAACCTTTTCCAGGAGTGCAATATTCTAGTGATAACCAGAACCCCAATGTTTTACTTGCAGTATTTCTCACAGCGAGTGTCTTGGCAGATGTCAGATATTTTTAAATAATATGTTTTTTTTCACAGAATGTAGTTTTAAGAGTTTTAGGTGAGAATGTACTATAGTTGTTTCGACTTTAAATATGAAATTTGCCTCATTGTTTACAGAGATGTGAGCTTCAGGGCGACAGAAGCCGTTCGGCTCTTAATCCCACTGAGAACGGCCTCAGCTTGGCCAGATCTTATGGAATTTACAAGTAGGGCTCTGGATGTTGCAGTCTGCAGCGAGACGCTCCTCGGAATTTACCGCTGGCTCTGATGTCTCTATATTCTCATAATTCTTTCTTCTGCATAAAACCGTCAGCTTTTAATGCAGTAATACAATACGCTTTCAACGAAGCAACTCGGTGGTCCTTCACAACTTAAGTTTTTGAATCAGTAAGAAAAATTACTAAAGAACTGGAAAAAGTTTTTTACCAAAGGGTCCAGCTGTGTTTCAGGAGGGAGGTAGTTCAATTCACATTTAGAGGGACTCCTTTGTAAAATCCACTCAATTCCTTGAGATTTCCCCTCCGTCTATCCTGAATAGGGCTGGGTATGGAGGTCCATACTTTTTAGGGTGTACTCACACTAGGCAGTTTGAACCGTGCCCGAGTGTGTTTGACTAGTGTGAGTGCTCCGAAACGTGCCCGGTACGTTTAGCTGGCCCTGGCCCGCTTGGAATTGGTGTGCCAGAGCATGGTTCAGTTGGACTCAGGCACGGTTCGCATGTAGTGTGAGTGCCACCGTGCTGGAGCACAAAACAGGACGCGTGACGTCACGGTTTTTGTGACTCTCTAAAACAGACATAGCGGGGAAAGGGTCGCTTCGGTCTACAGGTGCAATGTTTGTTTAACAATAAGCTGTAAGAGGGCTGCGGACCAAATGACTCAAAATTACAGTAATACTTTACTCTGTACAGTAATACTTCAGTAATACTTTACTCTGTACATTTTCAGTAATGCTTGCGTTACAACACACACTTAGCCGAAAATTTTATTGTTAAAAAATCAGCAAGACACCACATTAATGTATAAAAAAATGCCGCAAGTCAGCTTCTGTTCGTGGTCAGTTATTATCCATGTGTATGTAAATGAATATTAAAAGGACAGCTTCTAATATATACAGTATGTGTAGAGCGATTTATTTAATTGATCTCGCTCTCGCTGGGGTAACCTTGTATGTGTGACGCGGTCAAGTGAAGGCATATTTAGGGCAGGTTTTACAGAAGTGTCGCGAGGCTACTGGCCCAACAGTGGAAATTAATTCAGCCTCTGTGTCCGAGGCTAATAGCTCTGCCCGGCTCGCACTGGACAGTGGTCCTTCTACCAAAACAGCTCATACTGTTTCAGCTATTAAAATAGTTCAGATTTTTGTGTAATGGCAAAATAATAATATTTTGTTTAGTTTTTTTTTTTATTAAGGTAATTTAGAAAAACGCTTGGAGCATTTTTGCTCATTAAACTTTATAATTAAAAATTGTAATAATCATAAAATGTCTCTGTTATGTTCAACAGGCATTAAGAAATCATGTTAATTAAAAGTACTCATTTCGCTGACAGTAGTAGTACAGCCTGGATATACTCGTTTAAAAAGCGCAGTTGCAGCCCTCAACTGATGTTTATGTTGTCATGTTTTGTTTTGTCTGAAGCACCACCCTCCATCTGTCAGTACTCAGTCCAAGTCAATATTGTTTCGGCATCCAGGTTGGCTGCTTGGCAGAAAATGCAGTGCATTTCATTTAATTCATTGTCATGTGCGTCAGTTCCTGTTGGTATCGTCAATCATGGCAACCTGAGTGTGCTTCGAGTCTGAGAAGGAGGGACCAGGTGAAAAACCCCTCTCCAGTATTTAGAATTTAGACTGCAATACCTAGTTCAACCACAAGATGTCAATTCTACATACGGTCCCTTTAAATATTACGTTTTTGTTTTTTTAAAAGTATTGTTCGTTTTTTTTTTATCAATTTAACCTTTTCAAATCATCATAATTTAAAATAAAATGAAACATTTCAAGAATATAACACTGTTTAAATGTTAAATCTGCGCTGTAATAACACATGTGGGATGGTATGATGGTAGTGGCATGAGTACTGACATGATGGTATTCAAGTGGTGTTTGGGGGGGAAATGACTAAGAAGTCACCTAGGAGGTGGATGAGGTGGTGGATCTGGTAGAAATAGAATTGGTTTCGCCATTGAATGCCAAAGAGGTGCCAGAAGTCAGGGTGTATGGGCATGACTTTAAAGGCTGAAGTGATATCAACTTTGGCCATCCAAGCTCCTTTTCCGACTTTTCTGATTAGCTCGATGGCTTGGTCTACGTTATGGTAGGTGAGGGAAAATTCCTCTAGGGGGATGAGGCTATTAATGCTAGGGATGGGTGAGTTGTGAGGGGAGGAAAGATCAATGATTAGTCTTTTCTTTCCTGAGTATTTTCTTGTTGCAATGCCGATTGGGCTGATTCGAAAAATACTAAAGGGTGGGGCGGAGAAGGGGCCAATCATGAAAGTGGAATCAATATCTTTTTTGATGAGAGTGTCCACTGAGCTGGGGTCTGTGGTAGCGGATAGAAGGTTGGGACAGATTAGTGATTGAGTGGGGAGGGTGCTGACTCCTGGATGAAAGCCGTTAGTTAGACCTGATAACAGAAAGTGTGAGAAGTTAGGGTCAGGGAAAAATTACAGTTGATTTTTTTTTAAATGTAAAACATTCACAGGAGTCGATAAATAATGTTTGGTATGTTTATTGTAAGCAGAGCAGATGGTTCTGGAGTGGGCCCCCCGCAAAAGGAACAGACATGTAGATATTTGCATTTGTCTCTGAAACATTTGTTTGCGTTGAATCCGATGCAGATATTGGATAGGGAGTGTGAGGTATGGCGTATGGGTTGATGAAAAAGTGAGGGGATTTTTGGGACGTAGCTGGTTGATTTGGGTCTGGTAGCGGGAGGTGATGCAGAAGAGGAAGGGGTGGGAGAGGAGGTGAATGGGCAGGAAGAGGAGGAATGAGAAATTGACCTGCAGATCGCGCAGGAGAAACTCCTTTGAAAAAACTTTGCTCGTTTAGCTGGCGAGCTAGCAGTTTTGGTGAGCCTTCGGCCTCGATTAGGCCCCGCGGCCTCTGGTAGAGCTGCCGGCGGGGCTGCTGCTTGCTGAGCGGCGGGGGGTGGAGTAGGAGCTCGGCAAGGATTAGGCTCCTCGCGAGCGTAGTTGGAAGAATCCGAGTGGGACATATCTTGCTGTAGAGTAGCGAAAGGCAGCGGTAAGGCTGGTCAATGCTTAAAGCGAGATGTGGAAGGATTGAAAGTTGGGGCTTTTATAGTGAATGGGAGAAAAGACTATTGGGCGAGAGTGATTGGGAAATGATTAGCTGATGGGCTACCAGCTGTGT
>JAUMHI010000064.1:6690311-6707551 GCA_032359435.1 Enteromius unitaeniatus
TAACCTTTTCAAATCATCACAACTTGCCTAAAATAAAATAAAACATTTCAAGCATATAACACTGTTTAAACATTAAAGCTGCGCTGTAATAACACATGTGCGATGGTATGATGGTATATTTACTTTGTGAGGAGAATCTAAAGCAGGCAGACAGAGAAATGTATCTTTGTGACACGGACTCAGAAAACACTAAATAATTTTAAATATCTTCCTACTATTTTCCTCAGACATATTCCTGGTTATTAGGCTATTTTTGCTGTGCTGTGACAAGCTTTAGTCTATTGCATGTATTTGAATGCAGAACTCTTCAGCTGTGCTGACGGCACGCTCTGTATTTTGGTGAAAGTAACTCAAAAGTAATACAGGAGTCATGTAACGCATTAAAATTTTTAATCAGTAATATTGTAATGTAAGGCATCACTTTTAAATAGCAGTAACAAGTAATATATAATATATTACAGTTTGGAAGTAACTTGCACAAAACTGCTTATGTTATTTATATAATTTACACGACTGCACGTCATTTCTCTCTCTACAAAAGAGAGAAATGACGTCTCTTCTCTATTAAGTTGCACTTTCTGTATCTCGCACACCACAGTTCTGCCACACACACACACATATTAACGGCTACTAAAAAAATGATCAAAACAGTATTCCTTCAGTGTTTTAAACTGTAATATTAAATCCCCTTTATTTTCCAACAATAAAATACAATCTCCATTAATTCAAAGACAAATGTTTTATGTCTTAAAAAGAGATTATAAAGGGAAAAATGATAAGGCTATTGTAAAAATAAATAATAATGCACTAGTTTAAAGGTAGCACAACAGTGTGTAAACTGAAAACTATTTGAACTTAATTAAAACTAATTTGCACGGATTCATTGTGTGTCATATTTTGTTCCTTTGAGCAGTGGCTCAGGAAATGAGGCTTTGAGTCTGTGTACATGTCAACAAGCTGAATAAAATGTTTCTTGAGACGAATTTCATAAAATTGGTATCGAAAAAGGTATCGTTAAGTAACTAGTACTCAAGGTATCGGTATCGGATACCCAGCTCTTATCCTGAATCTCCCTCAGCACAACTATCCGCTTCTTTTTTTACTTGCTCTTGATTTCTTCCTACTGCCACCATTTGTTTTCCATTCACTGCTACATATTCAGAAAAAGCCCTGAGTCACACACTTCCTCCTCCCTGCATGTTTCTTTTAAATTAGCTTACAAATAGCAAACCTTTACATGTGGAAAATGCATCCTGATTTGAAGTTCTCACTATATGAGGACAAAGAGTTCTCAGGTTTTCTTCTGCTTTTTTTTGTCTATTCTGCAGAAGCATTTGCTTTCTCCCTATTTGACTAATGCACTCAACACCTCTAGGTCTCTGAATTTTATTGTGGCTTGGTCATATTTTCGGTTCAGTCAAAAAATTCAGTGCTGGAGTTTTTCTGCAGTGAAACTCTTAAACTACATTTTATATCAGCCCTGACACAATGATTAAAAAAAACAGCCAAACAGACCACAGCAGCTATTCTTAAAAGAGTCTGGTCTGATAAAAGATGCCTTATATTTTTAAATCCAGCAACATGAGCGAGGCAAATGCAGCTCTGTGTTTTTATGTGAGAGGGCTGCTCCTTTAAGCCAATCGCTGACAAACACTGGTATCATTTGGACAGATTATCCTACCATACAAGCATAAGGGACCCAGAGAGAGATTAATTCAAGAGAGTATTACTCATTCATATAATCACATTGCTACGATTAGCATAATCCTCAGCACTATTCCTTTAGCATGACCAGTAATTATTTTGGTGAGCAGACACTATGAAGGCATCAAAAACGGAGGCCATTATCATTGTAATAATGTCTGTAGACCAAAGCCTGTCACACTAATCAGCACTCCCACAAAAAACACAATGAAAGAGGCTTTTCCCTGGAGGACAGCCCTCTGTTCACAAACTTTGGACATTCCTGGAAACCTCAAGACTAAAAAGTGGGTCTGGGAACATGCTTCAGATAATAATACAACTCTTTAAGAAAACATTCCTCCAATTCGTAGCCAAGCCAATGCATGACAGTGCTGTCAGTCACATGATTTGTCAAAGGAGGGGGTCTTATGCCAAAACCTGATTCACAATAGAGCCCCAAGCTATTGTTCAACACTAAGCATAGCACATTTTCATATTGTCTTGGCCTGGCAAGCCACCAGTCGGTTTTTCCCCTGATTACAAACACTTTCTTTGAATAGAGTTAATGTTCTTCTTGCTTTGATGGAAAACAACCCCAGAGATGGGCATGGTGGCAAGAAATAATGGAATAACATGGGTAATGGCCCTAATCGCATCATTTTACCATGCTGTTGTGCTCCCATTACTGATTTGCTTTGACATACACTGCTGAAAGTAAAGAGATGAGGGAAATGCAATCATGTGGCCTATTTATATTATCAGAGCAAGTGACGTTATTGTGCTGTCTGGTTTCTTACTGCTAAGGATTCAGGCTAAACAGAAATTTCAGGCATCTTCGACACATTATTAAGCAATAGACAGAATTTTGTCTAAATTATAAACTGGCATCACATGCATCCTTTCTTAAAAAGGCAATTCCAGAATTCACTGCAATGCCAAACAAATAGTAAAGATATTTCTGTCTATTAAGTCTACTAAAGTCAGTTTACTCTGTGGCCATCTCAGAGTGGCTCTCTCAGACTAATATGAGTGACAATGAGCATTTATTAAGATCAGTTAAATGTTGGATTCTCAAAAGCATGCAATCCAATTTTACTAGTTGTGCATCCCCTCCTATCTATCATGGAAGATCAAGTGAAGTTCCTAACTGAGAAGGGGATCAGCCGCGTTTGCTGGCAAACATGAAACAACAGACGCTGACATCGCAGCTGGCTGATTCAGTATTGTGTTCGATTCTCCAGAATTGCTTGTTGGTGTTAAAAAGTGGAGAGATGTGCTTCAAACATATGTTTAACACGAGCGTCTCATTGGGATTTTCTATCTGACTGACTTGTTGCACGGTCTGTTGTTGTGGGGACATTACCACGCCCCGAAACGTGACGCTGAACGAACCAAACTGCTATTGGTTGTTTAACATGTCAGTCAAACGGCCTTATGGGTGGGCCTTGACCAAAGAAAGCGGCTATGAATTCCAGACCTTCACCCGTCAGTCTGAAGGTCTGGCTACGCGAGACTAAGATATGGGTAACAGACATAGGAGTATAGATTTCATCTACAGTACTGTTCAAAAGTTTAGGGTTGGTAAAGATGTGTTAATATTTTTGAAAGAATCTCTTATGCTCACCAAGACTATATTAAAAATACAAAAAATACTTTGATTAACAAAGTATAAAAGAACAGCATTTATTTATTATAAATGTCTATACTGTCACTTTTAAACAATTTAATGCATACTTTTTCTTCTCAAAAAAAAAAATGAATCCAAACCTTTTAATTTTAGTATACTTGAATAAGAAAAATAACATAATATAATAAAAAATACAATAAAATAAAACAGTACATTGATATCATAAATACTTTAATTAAAAAGGTACAATTCAATTTTTTCCAAAAATCATGTTTTTTTGATTGTGCATTCCAATTAATCTCAATAAAACTGCGGTTGGGTTATTTTGATTAGATTAAAGAAAATAACACAAAAATAATGCAGTTAATTAACTCAATAAAACTAAAACCCTAAAAACATTTAAAAAATTTAAAAACCATGCATAAGTTTAGTGCTTTTACAAATAAGTTCTTCATAGTTGTTTTAAATAAAAGAACCTCTGCTTAATATGCTAAAGATAAATTCTGCAGTAATAAACTGAGCAACACGGTTGAGAAGCAATGTTTGGGTCATATCACCTAGCCAAGATTTGAAAACTTCCTGTCTGTGCAGCACTTTCTAAATCAGTCACCTATGAGGTTGTGTTTCGGTTACGAAGCTACAAAAGTAGACAGAATGCAGTGTGCATTAGGCTTCAAAACAGAGCTGTCTATGACAACAAGAAAAACAAAACGGTTTCGGATATGCACTTTACACCTACGACCCCTTCTGTAATTAACCATGACTTGATCACACATGTACACAAACATCTCACTGACCACTGGAAAATACTTCATAGTTTCACTTCCACAAGTCATTTCTGAAATACTAAACAGCTCAAGTACTCCTCCTGCCCAGTGCAACCTTGATGCATCAGTTCCAGCAAAGGTATTCGCCCAGCTGACCACAATATTGCCAAACTCTCA
Organism: Enteromius unitaeniatus; assembly: GCA_032359435.1. Lineage (NCBI taxonomy): Eukaryota > Metazoa > Chordata > Actinopteri > Cypriniformes > Cyprinidae > Enteromius > Enteromius unitaeniatus. Next base: position 6,694,566 of record JAUMHI010000064.1, read on the forward strand.
TTTACTTCCTGTTCTCGAAACTACCGTTTATCCAATGTCACTCCAAGCTAATGTGCCCAGTCATAAAAACATATAGTAGTTCTTTGAAGTTTTTAGGCACAGAGGTGGCTAGAGCAGCTCTCTGTTAGCTAGTCATTGTTTTTCATGGCCTTTTATTAATATGCCCTCTGTTGATAACGGCACATTTCCGAAAGGAAGAGAAAGGGGAGGGCCAGTTAATAAGAAAAGTGTGGAGGTTATTACAATATAACATTTCAGATATGGTCTCCCCATTCCCTCCACCCATGCAGGATGGCAGCCACCAGATCACAGGGATCAGGAAGTTTACCTCCCCTGTGACAAAGAAGTGAACTGAGAAAAAAAAAAGCAAAAAAAAAAAAAAAAAATAGGTTGGCAGCCATCCTAAGTGATACAAAACTGACAGTATTTAAAAATAACTGTGTGTTGAATAAAACCCGTACTTCTCACATTTTGTCTCATCATGCATATTTTGGCATGAATATATGAAGACGCTTTAGTATTTATTGCACTTGATGTATTTTTCTGCACAGTCATAAAATATTTTTTTCACGATACTGGAATATCTAATTTTGAGACAATGTTTTTGGGGGGGGGTGCGAATTCATGCTTTGAAGCAATGTCAAGAGAATGCCAAACCAACAGGTGATGATAGAATCTCAACCGTGAAGGCCAATCAGAAGCTTGAAATAGTTTCAATTTAAGAAAGCCACATTTGTGTGGGCAGGGCCTTAGTTGCACAAAAATACTCTACATATAATAAAAAATACAACTCATTACCTATACAGAGAGAGGCGGAAATCCCTAAAAGTGGTTAGCCTCCACCTAAACAATAACGGAAACAAAAACAACCTATGAAATGAAAGGAAGAGCTAAACTACAATAACAAATATATAAGTGTAAATATAAACCCAAGCTGCTCTGTAACAGTAGATACACTGGAAACTGCTCACGTGTAAATAATCGCAGTGCTACTTTTCACTGTGTGTGTCAACAGAAAGTGTGAAAAAGAGAGCAAGCAAGTGTAGCTGCTGCTGGTGTATCAACACTGCAGAAAATGTTAATAGCAGAGTTAAAAATGAGAGATTAAAAAAAACATTTGTGTTGTTGAGCCACTTACAGTAAAGTAATGGAATTGAAATAATTTGTGTAAGATAAGCCATAAATGGTTTCCTTGATTCTCAAATGGCGTACATCGCATAAAAATAAATGGAGAAAAATGGATTTTCTCTGCTGATGCTGGCAACCCTACTCACAACCGTCGCTCGATAAACGAGCGTGAATGGCTTGTCATTGCAGTTTTCCTTCATTCATGTTCCTGCCATTTCAGCAGCACATCAGAATCCTGACTTCACACATTTCTCTTCAACAACACAAACATTGTCTGCTTACGGCCAGTGAGTAAATATGCCTCCCCTCATTTCTTCTGAAGATCACTAAACAGAGAAGCATTTGTCCGGCTCGGTCATAAGCCACAGCCCGCAGGACAGACGCTTTAATCTTTTAATCACAGTGTCCACATGACCATCGCACCTGAAATGAAATCATAAGCAGAAGGGGGAGAAAAACAAGCACGCCATCATTTTTCATTTCTCATAAACAGATTGGCTTCGTTGTGAGGCTGCAGTGTTGGGCTCACTCTGTACGAGAGGCTGAAACCCCTCTGTGTGCCATATAAACCCATGGGCCGCATGCCAAACTAACCCCGCTCTACCGCTCTTCAGACTTCCCCAAAATTCAGTCGAAAACTATCCATGAAATCAATCATAAACAGGAAGGTAGACACTGTCTAAAACCATTGCGAGAACATAATTGAAATCAGACGCTTGTTGCAGTATGTTTTTGTAAAGTACACAGTGATTTCTTGCCATTATTTTGAAGTACATGGTCTTTTTTTAATTGGAGTACACTTAAAGTTCAATAAAAAATAGGAAATCAAAAAATTGAAGTAACAGGTAGAGTTAGGCTAGCGTTATTATTTCATATATATATTAATATATTATTTAAAATATGATGTAATACAGTATATAAATTAAATGGTTTCTGTTATATTATATTACATCTTGTGAATGCAAAATGTTAATCATAACAGTAAGCATATAATCCATGATTGCCTGTGGCTTTGCATCACAGCTGACTAAAGTCATGAGTGGTTGTGACATTATTGTAATAGTCCAGTTATCTGCAGCATGACCACACACACTAGAGGACCGAGGCAAATGACACACAGGGTGAGCTTGATGTGGCACATTATGCACGCTCTCCAGAAGCCTTTTATTTCCCAGCACCACTCTGATAATTTGGTTTAATTAAATTTGCTCTGTTTACGTGAAAGAGTCAGACACTTCCTCAGCAGGAAGCAATTTCTATTTGAGCGGCATGAGTGCATTCAACAAAACAACAATCAAACATACCTCCCTGTTATCCTGAGAAAATTGCAATTGCCCCCTCATTCGATAACAGAGCGCGACAAGATCAGACAAGCCTTGTTGTGACGGAGACTGGCCAAACATGTCTGATGACGCTGTCAGCTGCACATAAAAAACATTCCAGACTTACAACTTATTGACACAACATTGGCCAGATTCATTTGGTGATTCAAGAGTGAAACACCTGACTACAGCAGATTCCCATAATTGAATGTTTTACGTGTCATTAATGAGTTTTAGATTGGTGTGTGTTGGAGACATTGCAGATCGTCTCTTGGAAAAACATGCCAAGTCTCTTTAGTAGTAATATATGTTACACACCTACAATGGAAAATTTGTACAAAAAGTCAAAATGGCCTTACATTTCGTGAACTATTTTGCTATTTTCATTCTAGAAAATATTTATATAAATAATACGTTTTATAAGTTCTATTTAGATAACATATATCACTTGATAAACAGCAGAAAAATATCACTTATCCTACTTGACTTCTGGGTCAATTAAAACAAGTCCAATACATTTTTCACTATATTAAAACATGTTTTGTTTCTGCTGTAAAGTTGGGCATTTTAATATGGGGCGTCTAGGGGATTGACTCCCTTTTGCAGCCAGCCTCTGCTGCCAGTCGATGAATTGCAGTTTTAGTGACTTCCATGTTGGCTTCACAAGAAAGAGCGGGAGGTCGCCACTTAGTCACAACCTGCTATAAAGAAAATCGAGTACCCAAACAATTACAGCCCTTTCAGAAACATATTTTATCGCTGTTAAAATTATTAATATCTATTATTTAAAATCCAAATCTAATTCCAAATAATCACAAATTACACTAAAAATCTGTGATTGTAATAAACTTGCATGTGATGTTAATGACCTTTTTTAGTTTCGTAGAAAAAGCAAACTAGCTTAACTTTAAATATGCATAAGTGTAAAAAATATATAAGTAAAAGACTTAAATACTAATCGATTAATAAAGCTACTCATGATGTAAAAATCCTAAAAGCAATGATCCTGTATTTCCCATGTTTGAACCGTCCCTCTGCTGCTCTCATCACTTCTCATTTTCTATCAGAACTAAATGCAAGTGTTTTTGTAGAAACTCAGCAGTTCTCTAAAATGCTTTCCATGATGGTTAGCAACAGCAGTTTCTGGTACTGTGATTATTCACAATAAAAACGTTCAGAAAACCAAAGAACGTTTCTTTGCAAATATAAAATGAAAGCTAAACCCTTTCAACACCCTTAAAAAGGAATTAAAACAACACACAAAATAGCTGAAATTTATTTTAAACTAGAATAATTATTATTTCAATCACAGTAAAGTTCATTTGAAACTTTGAATATACTTTTATTTATTTAGCGCTTAATACTAATTTAGGATACAAAACAGGTTCATCAAAACATTTTACCAAGGATATCTTGTAACTCTAGGAATTATTTCAGCTATTGTTGGTATGCTGTTCCCAGAAACATTATCATCAGGAAGCTGTTTTTGAATAAGACTTTGCATAATCATGTGTACAGATGAGTCAAGGCACCTTTAGTATTACATAACATTTCCCTGGCATGATGATTTACAGCTTTGTACAGCCCTGGCAAAATCTGCTTGACGGCAGAGAATGAATGAAGTGTTTCAGTCTGCAAACATACTTTCATGTTCAAAGCGATGAATTCTAGTGCTTTCTGTTTCCTTGACTACAAATACTTGGCGTCGCTAACATTCCAATCACTGACTTACCTGCACATGTACAATCACCCAATCAAAGCAGCTCAGATGTAGATGTTTGCATTCTGCTTGTTTGTTACTTAATGATCATTAGCAGAACAACTGGTTTAATTCAATTTACTCACAAAGAACGTCACATCTCATCCCCTGCTGTGTATCTTAGCAACAAGCGCTGCACAATAACATTAAAGGAATAGTTAAAAAAAAAAACATTTGCTAAAAATGTATTCATCTTCAGGCAATTCAAGATGTAGATGTGTTTATCTCTTCATCAATACAGATTTGTAGCATGAAAATGTAGCATGAAAAATCTAGCATCACATCACATCAAGTGGATCCACTGCAGTGAATGGGTGCCGTCAGAACGAGAGTCCAAACAGCTGATAAAAACATTACAATAATCCACAAGTGATCAACACGACAGCAATCCATCAATTAACATCTTGTGAAGTGAAAGTCTGCATCTTATTTAGGTATTAATCATTAAGGCATTTTAACTTTAAATTCTCACTTCTAGCCAAAATACTACCAAATACATAAACATAGCCCCTGTCGTTATTTCCCTGTGAACTCCTTCTCACATCACAACCCACCCACTGAACTGTTTTCACTAGTATCGTTTCTCTTCGGGTTCAAATGAGACAACTTTCTCTATAGAGAAAGCAATATTATGGATAGAGGATTCATAATTTAGAGGGAAACAGCACTTTGAAGTTAGAAATGTTTTATTGATGGATTTGTGTCTTACACATTAATTGGACTGGAGTCTGTGGATTATTGTGATGTTTTTATCAGATATTTGGACTCTCATTCTGACGGCACCCATTCACTGCAGAGGATCCATTGTTGACCAAGTGATGTTATATTTCAATTCTCCAAATCCGTTCTTATGAAGAAACTAATTCATCTACATCCTGGATGACCCGAGAGAAAGAGTATAGCAAATCTTAATTTTTAGATGAACAATTCCTTTAAGCACAACGATAATGCACAGAATATCCATTTACACGTTGGGGATTATAATGGACCTCCATTAGGTCGCGGTATCCCCATTGTATCCCAAAAGCCCCATTTGACAGGATTTAGCACAACCCCCCACAGAACAGAGCCACAGCTGTAGAAACATCCATGAATCCAATCAAATGTTTCTCAATAGTAAAAACAGCTTCAGACTTCACAGCTCAGTCTAGTTCTGTTCCATTTAAGATTCAAACCCTTTGAGGGAAACTTCACTCTCTCCCACTCCCACCTTTTCTTTTGACATTTATGAGCAGAACTCCATGAAGCACCAGAGCCACGCTAACTGACATATCCTGAATTCAAAAGCCTTTTTTTTTCCACTTGTGCTCATTTGCATCGGTTTTGAGAAACAAGCTCCAAGGCCAGAACGAGAGTCCAAAGTTCCAACAATAAAAATGTTTCCGACGTTGCTTTGTTGTGCCAAGGCATGAAATCTGAATTCTGCTGTACAATAATCAGTCTGAGAAAGCCCCAGTGTAAAAGACAGGTGCAGACAGAGAGTAAAACCTGCCACTGCTGCAGAGCTGAGAGTGCCAGCAGTGGACCGGAGCCTGAAGCTACGCTCAGCCAACCAGGAAAACACTATCTGTCTAATAAACATGTGAGGCAGGGCTTCTGTCCCGAGTGTTTGACCTCAATCCAACCAACTGTTTCTTTGCCTAGATGCCTCTTAGATGCTGGAAAACCGATGGATGTAAACAATACATCACAATCCTACTGCAACACTTTCTGCATTCATAGCTGTCACGCCGCTTTTATGTCGCAATGGGCTTTATTTTGTGCTGAGGAGGTACATTTACAGTGCACTGATATTTACTGACTTGCTGACTTGCAGATAACCATCTGCCAGATAATCCATGTAATGATGAGTTACGTGTGATATGCGTTTAGCCTTTTGTCATCTCGTAGGCATTACCTTTAGCACTATTCGGATCAGGTTAAGGATCAGCCGTATAAACTGAGCATGCGGAAAAAAAGGTCTGTCTATTTGTTTAAGATAAAGTTCATGAAGACTAGAATGTGTAGTGCTGTTTTATTAGTAAAAGTATTTTTACATGTTTGACAATTTAATTACACAAGTTACTTATTGCACAAATCAAAGGTCTTCATCTGCCTTTTGAACAAATCATAAAGCATAAATATGCAGTGATGCTCATTGGCTTTGACTGGGCTAAAAAATACTCCAATAGACTCCAATGAAGAACAAATATACTTACAATTTATATATCTATATATATATAGATATATAAATTGGGTTTATATACATGGGTAATTGATAAATAAAATTTGGACTGCATCCTATGGTGTGACAGTAAGAATTCAGGGGAAAAAAACTTAACACACAAATAACATGAGAAAAATGTATCCTCAAATATATATATATTTGCCGTCACACCATATGACACACTGATATGTAAACTACATACATATATATATATATGTGGTGGTAATAAATATGACTTTTTTATCATTTAACTGTACATTTTTTTTTTTTTTTTATTCAGTTTTTTATAATTACATTGAAAGACATTTTTGAAACATACAATCATGTACTGAAAGGTGTTCAGTAGGTTACTTTACTATTTAGTGTCATTCACTCAAAATTATAAATTAAAAAGATATGCTCGTATAAATCTCAAATATGAACAACTTAGGCTATATTATAGGCATAGCTAAGAGAAGATTTCATGCATTGAACCTTGGCTCTCACTGTCTTTAGATTCAGTTCAAATGTTTGCATGTTGGATTTAATCACGTGTTAGTTTATATAGTTCTTCCACGTCTCTTATACAGCAGCACAGCTGACAAATCAACAGATGACTGTGCTTAAAACTCTGAAAGGCTCCCTAATTACCATCAAGACCATCCCGTTACATTCCACTTTTCCCTCAGTCGGTATGCTGGGAATTCGTCGTATAAATAATCAGCCCTGAGATACAGTGTCCGTCTCTTTCACTCGCGCCACACAAAATCCATCAGAGAAGTTCAGTCCTAATGGGTTCATTCCCGTTACACATATTTCTCTCTCCGCGCAACTTTTCCAGTCATGTAATGTTCGGGTGGGCTGACATTAAAGGTCCACTTACCTCAGACGAGCATCCGTGGATCAGCTGTTCCTCCGCTCTCGAGTTTATATGATCAGCGCAGGCTCGGCTCTCAAACAGCATGCCGTGTTTACAAACGAGCACAGAGGACAGTGCCAGTGAGGCGGAGCTGCAGTGCGCACTGCGATGTGTTCCACACACACACCATACCGGTCCGGTGCCTCGGTGCCTCTGTGCCTCTGTGTCCGCGATCCTCCGCTGCTCTACACAGATGCAGAGGGTGGAGAGACAGAGCCCAGCAGCGCAGTGCGTCACGGGAACTGTAGTTCTGTAGTTCTGTAGTTCTGTAGTTCTCGGCTACCGAAACAAAGCAGCGCCAGTGGGGTGTTCAGTGTGGACTGCATGTGGCAATTAAGAAATAACCATATTTCATGTTTAAAGGTGTTTTACAGCAGGGAGCTTTAACCCTTCTTGGCATTTTTTTTATTAAGTAGTGCTTTTAAAGAAATAGTTGAACCAACAGAGAAAATTAGCTTAAAAGTTACTCAACCTCAGGCCTTCTGAGAAGCTAGTTTTTTTTATTCAGAGTGAATTTGAAGAAATGTTGCATCACGTAACTTCAGCAATGGATTCTTATGGGTGCCTTCAGAATGACAGTTCTACAGCTGATAACAACATCACAATAATCCATTAAAACTATTGCTTCTGGCTAAAATATGAGTTCATAATCCATTATAACAAATCCCCATATTTTTTTAGAACCTGTTCAGTGCTTTTTCTGTCCTGATTCATATTAAAGTACTGTTGCACTGCATGCAATATTATGGATGAAGGGTTCATATTTGAGTCGTGTGGATTATTGTGATGTTTTTATCAGCTGTTTGGACTCTCATTCTGACGGCACCCATTCGCTTCAGTGGATCCATTGGTGACCAAGTGATATAATATTTAATTTCACCAAATCTGTTCTGATGAAGAAACAAACTCATCTGCATCTCAGATGTATATTTTCAGCAAATGTAATTTTTTTATATCTACAAAGACATTTTAACTTGACTTAAAATATGTTAAAGTGAGAAGGACAGAGAATTACCTGAAAATCATTTTTACTTTTAGTTAAAGTTTAAAGCTGCACATTGTGCTTTAAATGCTAAATAAACAATATATTTGAACAATTCAAATTGAATATGTATAGAATTGCAGGGTAGTAGGATAATAATAATAACTATAATAATGCATTCTTCATTCAGTGCCTGCTTTCTAAACACAGACTTCCTGGGGAGCATCCAAAATTATACTTGGAACAAGAAGCAATGACAGCAATAGCAAAATAACTTTTAACATGCATTATAAAATCCAGACCCCTCCCTTAAGTGTTCTGCCTTATTGTTTGTAGCTTTCTTTATTTTGGATGAAATGGTGGCAGGAGTATTCATTGTCATTGTTTCAGTAAGGAAAGAGAAACTTGTTTTTAGAATGGGCTTGATAGGAAGTTCACCCTTCAAACTCATGTCTAAATATAGTTCTAATGTTTGACCACAACTGAGTTCTTATTGGTTAAGGAAAAAAAACCCTTTGGTCATCAGAAGCATGAGAGCTTGCCTTAGTGAAACTCTAGTGCAAATGTGAGTGACAAAACATTTTTGGCAGAAACAGTCGACTTGTTAGTTCCTCAAAAGGGAAACATGGATTTGTTATGTGAAAAACTACAAGCTCAATCATTTCTCAATAGTGTGCACATTTATTTAGCTGTGGAAGTGTCATATAATAAATAGCTGTAAGACAGCGTTACAAATATTGACATCATTTACATTGGTCTAACCAAGTTATCTAGGACTGTAAATTAAATTATATTATGATATGCATCAAAATGATCTCCATTAAATTTGTTTTACATATGTGCTGGTTAAAAAACTGTTTATGTAACTGAAAGAGAACACTTATAGTTGCAGTTTTATGCAAAAGTTTGGGAACCCCTTTGCAGAATCTGTTAAAAATGTAAAAAAGAAAAAGAAAATGAATAAGAGATTATACAAAATGCTCGTTATTTTTTTGCTTTGAGATGGTTGTTCATGAGTTCCTTGTTTGTTCTGAACCACCATCTTCATAAAAATCCTCCAGGTCCTGCAGATTCTTCAGCATCTTTTGCATATTTGAACCCTTTCCAACAGTGACTATGATTTTGAGAACCATCTTTTCACACTAAGGACAGTCTAGGAACTCAAACATAGCTATTAAACACCATTTATTATCAGACATTCACAGATGCTCCAGAAGGAAACAAGATGCATTAAGAGCCGAGGGGTGAAAACTTTTGAACAGGATGAATATGTTCAAGGCTCTTATTTTGATTAATTATATATATATATATAGTACTGCTTTTTGGAAGCAACAAAAGATATTTTTGTTTCCAGAAGACAAATTAAGTACAATTTATAATTTATGATGAATCACAAAATCATAGAGTCACTGTTGGAAAGAGTTCAAATATGCAAAAGATGCTGGAAAACTGAAGAATCTGCAGGACCTGGAGGATTTTTCTGAAGAACGGTGGTCAGTTGAACTGTTCAGAGCAAACAAGGGACTCATTAACAACCGTCACAAAACAACTGTAAAGTTTTTTTTTGTGCTTGTCTGATTGAGGATTTAAACTCCTTATATAAATTTATTTCAGGACTGGCAGGACATACAATATCATGTTTTTGTTCTTACAGCATCTAAAGGTTTTGTAAAAGTACTGGATCTTTCCCCAACACAGTATACATACATATATATACAGTAGCCAACATTTTAAGTGGGTCAGAACCTCTCATCAAAGTAGTCCTTTACAAATAATAACAATGATTAATTTATTCAAATAAACTGAAAAAACTAAACAGAAAATGATGTAGAAGGTAACCTTGGAGTGGCTTACTAAACAATACACTATCCACTTACGCCATCTACTGGATGTGCTTCATGTTTTGTCAAAAGTAGCCTACCTTTATATATATATATGTATATTTATATATATACACAGCTAACGTATTTTTTACACATATTTATTTGCAACTATTTTTATTTAGTTGTAGTATGTAGTAAGCTACATTAATGAAAACGAATCCCAGAGATTCAGAAAATATAATTAAATCAATGTAAAGCAACTGATGTAACAGACAAATAAATAAGGCAAAGCGTGGGCTTTTGAGCTTACAACTGTTTATATGTTTCTTGAGAAAAAAAATCATTTTCTTTAGAAACAGGAAATATATGAAATATTAAACACTTTAATAAATATTAGGATAATATACATTTTAAAATGTAAATTTCATAATATAAATAATTTTTAAATAAATAAATAAATGTGAACGAGCACGTGAAACTATTTTTCAGTTTAAAATGTTCTGCTTGGGGGAAAAAATTAATTGCTTCGGTGAAAACATATTCCCCTTTAAAATATTGCTTTCGATTTTTCTTCATAGTTTTATTGCTAATTTATTTATTTTAATATCGCACTATTTAAATAACAATATTTTCCTATTTTATTATAATTATTATTAACGCTTTCATTTAAGCTCGGTTGCATACGTCATCAGCAGGTGAAAGGTCATGTAGGGAAAGATGGCGGCCTCCAAGGGAGCAGTAGTGTTAAAGACGGTTAAGAAAATCATTGTACAGTTTTGCCCATTTGAGTGTAATGTCCGCTCCACGAGGTAAGTATGCTGTACCTACCACGATTTACTTTAAGTGCTGAAGATGTCTGCTAAATTAAATCTTGCGCATGAGTAAGACTTCATACGTGCTGTCCTCCGTAACAGCGGTCATAGCAACAGAGTATATGAAGCAGATTATACTTATTTACTTACTGTATTTCGAGTAAGTATGATTTGTTTTGAATGTGTTTCTCGGTTCGTATACATGTATAGAGGTTTCAGGGTTCACAGCAGCACTTGCTCGACTGCTCTCCACACTCGACATTAAACATCGGACGAACAAATGCAACAACGTTAGGATACGTAGATTTTGTGCGATGATACACACATTGATTGTTAAACGTGCTGTGACACAGCGAATAAAGGTATATATCTTGATAATTACATTAGCTGTCATTCCGGTACTTTGAAATCTCTGGCGCCGCTCTCAGTCTGAACGCGGTAATTACAGCACACTGACTAACTATTTTAACCTAATACAACTAGCATGATCGGACTAGTATTTTATTCTTGCAGAACATGCTGTGAACAGTTGGCAAATTGTATCGAAAATGATATATTTTATTCGCATATGCCGTGATGGAGTATATAATGTTTGATATGCTATAGCTACTATGAGAAATATATATCATGCGGGTTTATACTGTAATATTTATTTGTTTGTTATTGTGCATAACAAGCTGGTAGGCAGTTTATACATTTTCCCCCTGACATTTATTTGCAACTATTTTTATTTAGTTGTAGTATGTAGTAAGCTACATTAATGAAAAGGAATCCCAGAGATTCGGAAAATATAATTAAATCAATGTAAAGCAACTGATGTAACAGACGAATAAATAAGGCAAAGCGTGGGCTTTTGAGCTTACAACTGTTTATATGTTTCTTGAGAAAATTTTTTTTTTTAATATAAATATATGAAATATTAAATACTTTAATAAATATTAGGATGATATACATTTTAAAATGTAAATTTCATAATATAAATATTTTTTTAATAAATAAATAAATGTGAACGAGCACAGGAAAAAAAAGTATTTTTCAGCTTAAAATGTTCTGTTTGGGGGAAAAAATTAATTGCAAATGATATATTTTATTCGCATATGCCGTGATGAAGTGACATAGCATACTATAATGTTTGATATGCTATAGCTACTATGAGAAATATATATCATACGGGTTTATACTGTAATATTTATTTGTTTGTTATTGTGCATAACAAGCTTCTAAACATGCATAATATCTGAAGCAGGATCCAGCGAGTATTCAATTACGTATGCAATTTTGTCAGTCAAGTCATCTGTCATTACATTTGATTTGAGAAAAGCTGTCCTAAAAAACTCTTTAATCTGTTTTTGATGACAAACTGCCAACTTTGCATCAGTTTGTATCATTTATTCAGAGCTGTCACAACTGTGGTTCTAATCTGTCATTCCTCAAGTGTTTGTTGCGTAAATGAAATGTGAATTCATGAAGGTATAATTGAAAGCATAAATCAATCACATCTCATGCATTTCTTTTTGTCTGCTTCCTTCCTGCAGAGAGTTTCTCGTTGCGGTCGGGTCTGAAAAAGCCAGAGCCACGAATATGAACTGTGAGGTTATCACAGAAGTAAAGCACGACCGATCAGAGCCTATGATCGACATCACATTTAGTGAGTGACTGAGCTGTAACTCCATTGTGGTAAAGAAGCGTACAGGATAGTGTCATTGTATAACGGATGTGGTTGTGGTCTCTTGCAGTGGACGGAGAGAGGCTGCTGATGAAGGCATCCAATCTAACCTCACAAGAATTGCTCTCAGCCTTACAGACCCAATGCCGTGCTAAAGACCCTCAAGCTAAAGCAGGATACAAAAAATAGTCTCGTTTTTTTTTTTTTTTTTTTTTTTTTTGTGTATTTGCCTGTGGTTTTGTAATAAAAAAATATTATCTGTCATGTCTTTGAGTTGACTCTCACTTTGTGCTTTACAGTTTTGGTAGGACTTCTGAGTCCAGCCTCTACCATATCATTAAGACACATGTGGAAAAGGTTATTTTTACATCACATATAATCAAACACTTA